>CAVMKK010000142.1:0-51881 GCA_963682095.1 Potentilla sterilis | reverse complement strand
GTATAAATGTGGGACTTGTGATTTATCATATGCTTAGAAATTACTACATGATATGTGTACATTGAGGACAATGTAATTTTCTAAGTGTGGGGTAGGGATATGATAGGAGCATAAAATGCGACGTTCTTAATATGTTTTTATCCCCATTTATGCATTTCTTATCCCTTATTGTTGTATTATAGAGTCATTGAGTCATGTTAGAGTCGTTGGCAAGTGTTGGTGAATAAATTGAGCTAAAAATGCAGAAATGTCGATTTTTGAAGAGTTTTAGTTTGAGTAGGACTCCTTGTGGTACTAGGAATCCTGTTTGGACTAGGAAACCTGTTTTGACTAGGAAACTTGTCGGAATTGATTTCTTTATCTTTCGTCGTTTCTAATATTTGTGTGGATGTGGTTTGTGCTATAAAATGTTAAATTGCATAATTATGGTGGAGTCCTTATTGAACTAGGATTCCTAATAAGAGTTTTAATGTGACTAGGACTCCTTTTTCAAGTAGAACTCTATTTGGAAAAGGAATCCTTACCAAAGTAGGAATCCCAGTTGAACAAGGATTCTACGAGTTTGAGTACTAATTGAAGTCTACGAGTGAAGAATTTTAGTCGAACAAGGAGTCTACAAACGCTCGACGTTTTTGAATCGTCGAAAGAATTTCATTGAAAATACAACTCCTTGTTGGACTAGGATTCCTTATCTATCTAGGACTCTTACTCATGATAATTGTGCTACATATTTCTTCTTCTTCTTGATTTATTTCATAATGATATTTTCAGGAAATCATGAGAAGGCAAATGGAAGAATTTTCGGTGGAATATGAAGATGCCATGCCGTGTAGATCAAGAAATATAATTCCAAAATGGATTTGGAAACTTTCCTAATATCCTAACCTTATCTATTACATCTATGTCTTTTTAAGACATCATTTGTCTAGATTAGGACAAGTTTAATACATGGATTAATTCTTTATTTCTTTTCTTTATTTTCAGATTTTATTTGAAGATAAAGGAGGGGATAAATTCTGATTATTCAAGGAATTTGTGAAGAGATAAGCAAAGGATTTTCGGCAAATTTATGAAGAGAGAAGCAAGGACCGAATGTGGACTTTATTTCAAGCAAGGTTCAAGATGATATTGCTGATTTAATTCAAGAATAATTCAAGAGATAATTAGAAGATTATTCAGCAATATCTATAAGGATTTTCGGTAAATGCAATTGAGAGAAAGGGGGAAGTATTTTGCTGAATTAATTCAAGGATAATTCAAGTGATAATATGAAGACTTATTCAGCCATTATCCTAGGAATTTCGGAAAAGAAGAAAAGAGAAAAGAAGGGATGCATGTGGACTGAATGGAGGCTTGGTTCAATAGCTTGTTGCTGAAAATAATAAGAGATAATTCAAGAGATATTGTTGCACATTTCCAGCTATTTTGACCAAAGAATTTCAGAAATTAAAGAGAAGGATGAGGGCTGCCGAAACCCTAGAGGAGGATGATTCACACGGCACAACCCTAGGGTTTTAACAAAACCCTAGGTTCCCTTGCTCTTCTATAAATACCTCCCCATATTTTCAGAAAAAAGGATCTCCCTTTTCCTCACTTTTACCTTGCCGAATCTCTGCCATTTTATTTCCACAAATTATATACCAAGGAGCAAAGCCGAATCCACCTTCCATCTCTCACAAAAATCCACCATCACCAATCCTTGCCGAAATCTTCATAAGGTTGTAATCATGGATTGTATTATTTTGGTTTTTGTTACTTTGTATTTAAACATAACTTTGTCTATGAAGTATGTTTTGGTTTCTGGATTTATTTTTGGTATTGATAATTATATGTGGGATCTTCGGATCTTTGTTATAAATGTTTGGGAATTTTGTATATGATTGCCGAATTATATATGTGATGTGATTAAATATGTTTTATGGACAGCAAGCTTTAGCATATTTTCTTGATTTTAATTAGGTTTATTTCCTTAATTCGTGGGGAACCGAAGGAGATGTCTAGATGCACTCGAAAGGCCATGAGTGTTATCTAGATGTTGAATTCATATTCCGATCTAATACATGTTGAATTACACGCATGTTGGATTTGACATGTATTAATCTAAGGGTAAGAGTAATTATGGAAATTTACATGTCGATGTGAGATGAGTGACGCCATACTTGCTAACATGTTCCAATTCGACATATTGTGCTTATGTGCTAATTGTGTTTAATTTCTACGCATTGTGTTATTAAACTGATTAGTACCATGTTTAGGATTACACGCATGTTGGATTCTAAATACTTATGATGTTTTGAATAATTAGATATACCGCATTGGCTCTAATTAAATTGGAACTTAATTGATCTTGAATTCGTTATATGCTTGCTGCCCCTATTACTTGTTTTAATTTTATTGCATGTATAGTGTGATTTGTGTTTGGTGATTGTGTGAAAGGTGATGATCAATTGTATATAGTAATCTAGGATTTAAATTTCGTAAAATAATAGGTAAATAATAATTAAAATTTCGACAACACCCCCTTTATTTGCAATACTTTATGTGATTAAAAGCCCTTGATTTCCCCGGATAGAACGATCCCTACTTGTCAATACTACAATCGACACAAGAAGGGTATTATGTGTATGAGATTATTTTGCAGGTACAAATTGTGCACGCTTGTGATCCCATCAATTTTTGGCGCCGTTGCCGGGGAAATTTAATTATTTTGATTCATAAAGTGTTGTGTTGTAATTATGTAAATTTCAGATTATTTAATTTTTCTTTAGTTTTTGGGATATGTATAATAGGATTTTTGTTTTTGGTTTTTGGTTTGATAAGTTGCCGAATTTTGTGATAAAAATTGTGTGAATGTGTGTAACACTTAGATAATTTCTAGGAAGTTGATAGGTTTATGTATGTTTGAGTTTATTGTAGTTTCTAAAGTGTAACATGTAGGTGAAGCCTCTTTTGTTGATCTTAGCCTAAACCCTTCATACGAGCGCTTGCGTTTTTATGAGGTTGAGGGCGGCTTTGATCAACACTTGTAGACCGCTAGTGACCCGAGTTTGTTCTATGAGTAAGGAGCAAGTTATTTTCATAGATATGGTTCTCAGGTTTGTTTAACTGGATCTCAAGGTTATTGACTGATGTTCATTCTCGGTGAGTGAGTCGATAGGGGACTTGTCCTCCGTAACCACTAAACGAGTCCTGCCTGGTTCCTGTAGGGAGTTCGCTCTCCGTGAAAATTAACGACTTCGCCTCTTACAAAGTAGAGCACGCTCGAACTAGACAACAGCTTGTGCCGAAGCATCACCTCACTTTAGACGCTAGGAAATAACTTGACATATGTGAATTTATGTTCTTCAATCCAATTCGTCTTTAACTTTTGAGGTATATCGGAATAAGCATGATACTACCTTGGACTGTATCAGCCCATTGCACTGTTATCTCCTCTGCTCCACGTACCTCGAATTTTAAAGTTGTGTGAATAAAAGAAATAGACTCTAGGTTCGGCAATCTCATACTATTTTCGACACTCTTGGAAGACTAGGACTGATCCATTGTGTGATACTTGTAAATTTTCGTGAAACTTATACTTGCATAAATTGTGTGGAATATATACTTATAGAGAATTCGTATGATACATTTATAGTTTGAAAATTTTACATTACTTCTAACTTATTTCTAACCTATACTCTAACTTATTCTAATTCATTCTTTCTAACCTATACATGTTGATTCTCATGATTCTTGTAGAGTTTAATTGTTAGTTGCAGATCATAAGGAAGAGGTGAAGAATTACATTGTAAACAGTTGATTGGAGCTCTCATTGACTTGGGAAGGACGACAAGTGTTGCAAGAAACGAGTTCCACCACTCTCAACTTGTGTTCTTGATTTGCAATTAAATTCTACTTAGCTAATTGTTGTATATTTATACACTAACTTCTAACTTTAGCTAATTCACTAACTCACTACTAACTTATTCTTTGAATTCTCATCTCCACTCTTCTAAATTTCTTTATCTTGATGTGATGCAGTTGAAGAGTGGAGTAATCATGCATCGAGTTATGATAGCCATTGTAAGGAGGCACGAATTTGGAGGTGTACACTCCAAAAGGCGTCGCCCACAACTTGATTAAGAAGTTAAGAGTCTAGGCTGAGTAGACTATAAACATTAAGCGCTGCATGGGAGGCAACCCATTTCAACCAAAATTGTGAAGGAGCCATCAACGAGAGTTTGAATTTTCTAAATCCCTAAACTCTTTTTGGTTGAATTGTATAAATGTGGAACTTGTGTGATTTTATCATATGCTTAGAAATTACAACATTATTTCTGGTTAACATTGAGGACAATGTAATTTTCTAAGTGTGGGGTAGGGATACATGTTTCACATGTTTGTTTTTGTTTTAAGTTTTTTGTTTAGAGTCATAAAAGAAAAGAAAATAAAAAATCAGAAAAATCAGAAAAATTAAAAATTTTCGTTGCTTTTGTTTTTGTTTTTGAGTCTTAGGTGCCCCTAATAGTCTATGATGATTATATCTTTGAGTACATAGATGATGGTTTCGCATAATCTTGAAAATAATTGTGAGTTTCATGGACTTTGTGATTGGTATGAACATTTGAGACTTGGATTTATTTGTGTAATAAGCATGCATGTTTGTGTTGATTTTGTTCCATAATAACATATGTGAGCTTTGATGCCATATACTTTCCTTCTTGAGTGATAAAAATGGGCAGAATTTTTCAAAACTTCATCATTCTTTGAATATTCAATGACTATGTGCCATAGCTTTTAATGAACTCTAGAATGCTAGAACTCGCTCTTGACAATTTTTGAGACTATTATTCATGAAATGCCTTGATTGTGAAAAGGATTGAAAAGATCATGTTAGGATTACCACCAATGCCAAACAAAGCTATGCCTAATTTGTGCCCGTCGTGGGACTCCTTAGTTTTAACCCCCTTGAGCCAACATTGAGCCATTTATTTCATCACCTTAATACACTTTCCTTGATCTGAGAATAGTTTATCCTTGCCATTGTTGTCAAGACTTGGTAAAATTTAATGGAATTTGTGAATTGATGTGATGATGAGAAGTAAGTGTGGGGTGATCTTGTCCAATTGTTGAAAAAAGAAAAGGTGTTGCCGAATAAAAGAAGAAAGAAAAGAAAAATCGGATAGAAAAAGAAAGAAAAAAATAAGAGATCCGAAATAAAAAGAAAATGATTCGGCAATGGAAAATTTTGGATGAATTTTAAGGTGAATTTGGAGTTTGTGTGATAATTGAAGGTCTATTGTTGTTATACTTGACCCTTGTTCGTTTTCACTTTATTATGGGGAAGAAAAGAATGAATTTTGGGCCCAACATGATAAAATTTGGCCCCTTTGAAGTGATGTCATAAGGAGGATTGAATTTTACTAAGTCTTGGTGACAATTTATCACCACCTTCCTAAATGTGAATGCCTTATGCCAATCCCCATTATCACCATTATGTTGATCTTTTCATGATTCTTAAAATAGGTAAACTTTGATTAAGTGGAGATTTTTGTCAAGAATGAGCATATGGCTTTGGTTCATTTGTGCACATAGTTGTTATATGAAGTTTTTCCTGAAATATTAATTCACAAAGTGCTTTTAATTGATGAAATATGCAAGTTACTCTTTGTAACTCTTAATCTATTCGCTTGCATATACTATGAGTGAATTGCCATATCATGAGTGAAAAGAAGAGAGTATGCCTAGTGAGGAGGATGAAATCAACATAACATGTCATTGCTTGTGATTTTCGCTTCTTACTTGTTCATACTATGATACATGTCTATGACGCTTGGGATTATTGTGCTTACATCGAATGCTTAACTTGAAAGCTATGTGTTTTAAAGATCCTGAGACAATCATTTTAGGGGCTGTAGTGTTGAGTCTTTTTGTTTGTTTTGCTAAGGGACTAGCAAAGGCTAAGTGTGGGGTAGTTGATAGGAGCATAAAATGCGACGTTCTTAATATGTTTTTATCCCCATTTATGCATTTCTTATCCCTTATTGTTGTATTATAGAGTCATTGAGTCATGTTAGAGTCGTTGGCAAGTGTTGGTGAATAAATTGAGCTAAAAATGCAGAAATGTCGATTTTTGAAGAGTTTTAGTTTGAGTAGGACTCCTTGTGGTACTAGGAATCCTGTTTGGACTAGGAAACCTGTTTTGACTAGGAAACTTGTCGGAATTGATTTCTTTATCTTTCGTCGTTTCTAATATTTGTGTGGATGTGGTTTGTGCTATAAAATGTTAAATTGCATAATTATGGTGGAGTCCTTATTGAACTAGGATTCCTAATAAGAGTTTTAATGTGACTAGGACTCCTTTTTCAAGTAGAACTCTATTTGGAAAAGGAATCCTTACCAAAGTAGGAATCCCAGTTGAACAAGGATTCTACGAGTTTGAGTACTAATTGAAGTCTACGAGTGAAGAATTTTAGTCGAACAAGGAGTCTACAAACGCTCGACGTTTTTGAATCGTCGAAAGAATTTCATTGAAAATACAACTCCTTGTTGGACTAGGATTCCTTATCTATCTAGGACTCTTACTCATGATAATTGTGCTACATATTTCTTCTTCTTCTTGATTTATTTCATAATGATATTTTCAGGAAATCATGAGAAGGCAAATGGAAGAATTTTCGGTGGAATATGAAGATGCCATGCCGTGTAGATCAAGAAATATAATTCCAAAATGGATTTGGAAACTTTCCTAATATCCTAACCTTATCTATTACATCTATGTCTTTTTAAGACATCATTTGTCTAGATTAGGACAAGTTTAATACATGGATTAATTCTTTATTTCTTTTCTTTATTTTCAGATTTTATTTGAAGATAAAGGAGGGGATAAATTCTGATTATTCAAGGAATTTGTGAAGAGATAAGCAAAGGATTTTCGGCAAATTTATGAAGAGAGAAGCAAGGACCGAATGTGGACTTTATTTCAAGCAAGGTTCAAGATGATATTGCTGATTTAATTCAAGAATAATTCAAGAGATAATTAGAAGATTATTCAGCAATATCTATAAGGATTTTCGGTAAATGCAATTGAGAGAAAGGGGGAAGTATTTTGCTGAATTAATTCAAGGATAATTCAAGTGATAATATGAAGACTTATTCAGCCATTATCCTAGGAATTTCGGAAAAGAAGAAAAGAGAAAAGAAGGGATGCATGTGGACTGAATGGAGGCTTGGTTCAATAGCTTGTTGCTGAAAATAATAAGAGATAATTCAAGAGATATTGTTGCACATTTCCAGCTATTTTGACCAAAGAATTTCAGAAATTAAAGAGAAGGATGAGGGCTGCCGAAACCCTAGAGGAGGATGATTCACACGGCACAACCCTAGGGTTTTAACAAAACCCTAGGTTCCCTTGCTCTTCTATAAATACCTCCCCATATTTTCAGAAAAAAGGATCTCCCTTTTCCTCACTTTTACCTTGCCGAATCTCTGCCATTTTATTTCCACAAATTATATACCAAGGAGCAAAGCCGAATCCACCTTCCATCTCTCACAAAAATCCACCATCACCAATCCTTGCCGAAATCTTCATAAGGTTGTAATCATGGATTGTATTATTTTGGTTTTTGTTACTTTGTATTTAAACATAACTTTGTCTATGAAGTATGTTTTGGTTTCTGGATTTATTTTTGGTATTGATAATTATATGTGGGATCTTCGGATCTTTGTTATAAATGTTTGGGAATTTTGTATATGATTGCCGAATTATATATGTGATGTGATTAAATATGTTTTATGGACAGCAAGCTTTAGCATATTTTCTTGATTTTAATTAGGTTTATTTCCTTAATTCGTGGGGAACCGAAGGAGATGTCTAGATGCACTCGAAAGGCCATGAGTGTTATCTAGATGTTGAATTCATATTCCGATCTAATACATGTTGAATTACACGCATGTTGGATTTGACATGTATTAATCTAAGGGTAAGAGTAATTATGGAAATTTACATGTCGATGTGAGATGAGTGACGCCATACTTGCTAACATGTTCCAATTCGACATATTGTGCTTATGTGCTAATTGTGTTTAATTTCTACGCATTGTGTTATTAAACTGATTAGTACCATGTTTAGGATTACACGCATGTTGGATTCTAAATACTTATGATGTTTTGAATAATTAGATATACCGCATTGGCTCTAATTAAATTGGAACTTAATTGATCTTGAATTCGTTATATGCTTGCTGCCCCTATTACTTGTTTTAATTTTATTGCATGTATAGTGTGATTTGTGTTTGGTGATTGTGTGAAAGGTGATGATCAATTGTATATAGTAATCTAGGATTTAAATTTCGTAAAATAATAGGTAAATAATAATTAAAATTTCGACAACACCCCCTTTATTTGCAATACTTTATGTGATTAAAAGCCCTTGATTTCCCCGGATAGAACGATCCCTACTTGTCAATACTACAATCGACACAAGAAGGGTATTATGTGTATGAGATTATTTTGCAGGTACAAATTGTGCACGCTTGTGATCCCATCAGGATACATGTTTCACATGTTTGTATTTGTTTTGAGTCATAAAAAGAAAATAAAAAATCAGAAAATCAGAAAAATTTAAAAAAATTTCGGTGCTTTTTGTCTTTATTTTCGTTGCTTTTTAATTTTTTTTTTAATTATTGAGTCTTAGGATGCCCCTAAATAGTCTATGATGATTATATCTTTAATACATAGATGATGGTTTTGCATAATCATAAAAATTAATTGTGAGTTTCATGGACTTTGTGATTGGTATGAACATGTGAGACTTGAACTTAATTGTGTAAGAAGCATGTATATTGTGTTGATTTTGTTCCATAATAACCTTTGTGAGCTTTGATTGCCATATACTTTCCTTCTTGAGTGATAAAAATGGGCAGAATTTTTCAAAACTTCATCATTCTTTGAACATTCAATGACTATGTGCCATAGATTTTAATGAACTCTAGAATGCTAGAACTCGCTCTTGACAATTTTTGAGACTATTATTCATGAAATGCCTTGATTTTGAAAAGGATTGAAAAGATCATGTTAGGATTACCACCAATGCCAAACAAAGCTTATGCCTAATTTGTGCCCGTCGTGGGACTCCTTAGTTTTAACCCCCTTGAGCCAACATTGAGCCATTTATTTCATCACCTTAATACACTTTCCTTGATCTGAGAATAGTTTATCCTTGCCATTGTTGTCAAGACTTGGTAAAATTTAATGGAATTTGTGAATTGATGTGATGATGAGAAGTAAGTGTGGGGTGATCTTGTCCAATTGTTGAGAAAAGAAAAGGTGTTGCCGAATAAAAGAAGAAAGAAAAGAAAAATCGGATAGAAAAAGAAAGAAAAAAATAAGAGATCCGAAATAAAAAGAAAAAGATTCGGCAATGGAAAATTTTGGATGAATTTTATGGTGAATTTGGAGTTTGTGTGATAATTGAAGGTCTATTGTTGTTATATTTGACCTTTGTTCTTGATCACTTTGTTATGGGGAAGAAAAGAATGAATTTTGGGCCCAACAAGTTGAAACTTGGCCCTTTTGAAGAGAAGTCATAAGGAGGATTGAATTTTGCCAAGTCTTGGTGACGTTTAATCACCACTTCCTAAATGAGAATGCCTTATGCCAATCCCCGTTATCACCATTTTGTTGATCTTTTCATGATTCTTAAAATAGGTGAACTTTGATTAGTGGAGATTTTTGTCAAGAATGAGCATATGGTTTTGGTTCATTTGTGCACATAGTTGTTATATGAAGTTTTTCCTGAAAGATCTATTCACAAAGTGCTTTTATTTGATGAAATATGCGAGCTATTTGTTGCCTTACAATCTGTTCTCTTGCATATACTTTGAGTGAATTGCCATATCATGAGTGAAAAGAAGAGAGTATGCCTAAGTGAGGAGGATGGAATCAACATAACATGTTATTGCTTGTGATTATCGTTTCTTACTTATTCATGCCATGATACATGTCTATGACGCTTGGGATTATTGTGCTTACATCGAATGCTTAACTTGAAAGCTATGTGTTTAAAAATCCTGAGACGATCATTTTAGGGGCTGTAGTGTTGAGTCTTTTTATTTGTGTTGCTAAGGGACTAGCAAAGGCTAAGTGTGGGGTAGTTGATAGGAGCATAAAATGCGACGTTCTTAATATGTTTTTACCCCCATTTATGCATTTCTTATCCATTATTGTTGTAATATAGAGTCATTGAGTCGTGTTAGAGTCGTTGGCAAGTGTTGGTGAATAAACTGAGCTAAAAATGCAGAAATGTCGATTTTTGAAGAGTTTTAGTTTGACTAGGAATCCTGTTTGGACTAGGAAACCTGTTTTGACTAGGAAACTTGTCGAAATAGAATTTTCAGTATTTGTCGTTTCTAATAATCATGGTGGATCGATTTGTGCTATAAATTGTGAAAATGCATAATTATGGTGGAGTCCTTATTGAATTAGGATTCCTAATAAGAGTTTTAATGTGACTAGGACTCCTTTTTCAAGTAGAACTCTATTTGGAAAAGGAATCCTTACCAAAGTAGGAATCCCAGTTGGATAAGGATTCTACGAGTTTGAGTCCTAATTGAAGTCTACGAGTGAAGAATTTTAGTCGAACAAGGAGTCTACAAACGCTCGACGTTTTTGAATCGTCGAAAGAATTTCATTGAAAATACAACTCCTTGTTGGACTAGGATTCCTTATCTATCTAGGACTCTTACTCATGGTAATTGTGCTACATATTTTTGTCTTCTTTTTGATTTATTTCATGATCATATTTTCAGGAAATCATGAGAAGACAAGGAGAGAATTTTCGGCAATAATATGATGCTTGGCGTGTGGAACAAGAACTAGAAATCCAAAATGGATTTGGAAACTTTCCTAATCTCCTAACCTTACCTATTACATATATGTCTTTTTAAGACATCATTTGTCTAGATTAGGACAAGTTTAATACATGAATTAATTATGTGTTTCTTTTATTTATTTTCAGATTTTATTTGAAGATAAATATGGAGATAATATCTTGAAGGAGTCTTTGCCGAATTACCATGGTAATTGTGAAGTAATTTTCGGAAGATAACAACTTGTGCCGTGCATCTCCAAGAATGAAGTAATGAATTGAAACTCTTCAAGGCCGGCCAAGAAAGAATTTGTGAAGAGATAATCCTATAATTTTATGGGATTTTCGGAAATTACTTGAGAGAAAAGAGGAAGAACTTGAGGAGGAGACTTCAAGGCCGGCAGCTTTTGGAGATAATGAAGGAGAATTCTTTTGCCGAATGTGGACAACTTCTCATGCATGATTCATTGATAATTGCTGAATTATTTGTTGATTAAATTCAAGAGATAATTTGAAGACTTATTCAGCAATTATCTTTGGATTTTCGGAAAAGAAGAAAAGAACAAAGCATGGAATGAATGTGGACTTAATGTGTGCTTGATGCAATTGCTTGGTGCCGAATTAATGTGTTTTTACTTGAAGAATTTGTGAAGGGATAATTCGGAAATTGCATGAAGAGACCAAGTCTTGTTGCCGAATCCATCACCTAATTGATTTCGGTTTTATTGGAGAGAAATCCTTTGCCGAACCCTAGCTCCTCCTATCCTCTATATATACCACACTTTGGTATTCATAAAATGATCTCCTCTTCCTCACTTTAACCTTGCCGAATCCCTGCCATTTTATTTCCACAAATTATATACCAAGGAGCAAAGCCGAATCCACCTTCCATCTCTCACAAAAATCCACCATCACCAATCCTTGCCGAAATCTTCATAAGGTTGTAATCATGGATTGTATTATTTTGGTTTTTGTTACTTTGTATTTAAACATAACTTTGTCTATGAAGTATGTTTTGGTTTCTGGATTTAATTTCGGTATTGATAATCATATATGGGATCTTTGGATCTTTGTTATAAATGTTTGGGATTTTTATATATGATTGCCAATTTATGCATGTGATATGATTAAATATGTTGTATGGGCAGTAGGTTTTGAATGTGTTCTTGATTTTAATTAGGTTTATTTCCTTAATTCGTGTGGAACCGAAGGAGATATCTAGATGCATTCGATGGCCATGAGTGTTATCTAGGTATTAAATTCATATGCCGATTTAATACATGTTGAATTACACGCATGTTGGATTTGACATGTATTAATCTAAGGGTAAGAGTAATTATGGAAATTTACATGTCGATGTGAGATGGGTGACGCCATACTTGCTAACATGTTCCAATTCGACATATTGTGCTTATGTACTAATTGTGTTTAATTTCTACGCATTGTGTTATTAAACTGATTAGTACCATGTTTAGGATTACACGCATGTTGGATTCTAAATACTTGTGATGTTTTGAATAATTAGAATAACCGCATTGGCTCTAATTAAATTGGAACTTAATTGATCTTGAATTCGATATTTGCTGCTGCCCTATTACTTGTTTTAATTTTATTGCATGTATAATGTGATTTGTGTTTGGTGATTGTGTGAAAGGTGATGATCAATTGTATATAATAGCTTAGGTTTTGTAAAAATCGTAAAAATTCAGTAGGTTATTAGATAAAAATCGTAACCCCCTTTAATACAATACTTTGTGTGATTAAAAGCCCTTGATTTCCCCGGATAGAACGATCCCTACTTGTCAATACTACACTCGACAAAAGAAGGGTATTATTTGTATGAGATTGTTTTGCAGGTACAAATTGTGCACGCATGTGATCCCATCATTTTGGTGGATTTCGAGAACGTTAAAACTCCACCGAAACTTGATGACTTATTAAAATTCCAAGAAAAATGGGATGAAATTGAAGTAATGACTTAAATGATCATTCTTGTATGTTTTGGGAGGTCCCTAGAAGACTAAAGAGTTGGGTTTTGGTGGATTGAAACGAACCTCAATTCACTTACGATCCTTAACTACTTTTTAAAATTTAGGGGAAAATAGAAAGAAATATGAGGGAAAATTAATGGTATGACAAAAAAGTTCACTCCCGTTGGTATTAGGAGGTCTCTAGAAGGATAAAAAGTTGGGTTTTGGTGGATTTCGAGGACGTCAAAACTCCACCGAAACTTGATGACTTATCAAAATTCCAAGAAAAATGGGATGAAATTGAAGTAATGAGTTTAAATATCATTCTTGTATGTTTTGGGAGGTCCCAAGAAGACTAAACAGTTGGGTTTTGGCGGATTGAAACGAACCTCAATTCACTTACGATCCTTAACTACATTTTAAAATTTAGGTGCAAATAGAAAGAAATATGAGGGAAAATTAATGATATGACAAAAAAGTTTACTCTCGTTGGTATTAGGATTTGTCTAGAAGGATGAAAAGTTGGGTTTTGTTGGATTTCGAGAACTTCAAAACTCCACCGAAACTAGATGACTTATTGAAATTCGAAGAAAAATGGGATGAAATTGAAGTAATGAGTTAAAAGATCATTCTTGTATGTTTTGGGAGGTCCATAGAAGACTAAAAAGTTGGGTTTTGGCGGATTGAAACGAACCTCAATTCACTTACGATCCTTAACTACTTTTTAAAATATAGGGGAAAATAGAAACAAATATGAGGGAAAATTAATGATATGACAAAAAAGTTCACTCCCGTTGGTATTATGAGGTCTCTAGAAGGATAAAAAGTTGGGTTTTGGTGGATTTCGAGAAATTCAAAACTCCACCGAAACTTGATGATTATTGAAATTCGAAGAAAAATGGGATGAAATTGAAGTAATGAGTTAAAAGATCATTCTTGTATGTTTTGGGAGGTCCCTAGAAGACTAAAAAGTTGGGTTTTGGCGGATTGAAACGAACCTCAATTCACTTACGATCCTTAACTACTTTTTAAAATTTAGGAGAAAATAGAAAGAAATATGTGGGAAAATTAATGATATGACAAAAAAGTTCTCTCCCGTTGGTATTAGGAGGTCTCTAGAAGGATAAAAAGTTGGGTTTTGGTGGATTTCGAGAACGTTAAACCTCCACCGAATCTTGATGACTTATTAAAATTCCAAGAAAAATGGGATGAAATTGAAGTAATGACTTAAATGATCATTCTTGTATGTTTTGGGAGGTCCCTAGAAGACTAAAGAGTTGGGTTTTGGCGGATTGAAACGAACCTCAATTCACTTACGATCCTTAACTACTTTTTAAAATTAATGGAAAATAGAAAGAAATAAGAGGGAAAATTAATGGTATGACAAACAAGTTCACTCCCGTTGGTATTAGGAGGTCTCTAGAAGGATAAAAAGTTGGGTTTTGGTGGATTTCGAGGACGTCAAAACTCCACTGAAACTTGATGACTTATCAAAATTCCAAGAAAAATGGGATGAAATTGAAGTAATGAATTAAATGATCATTCTTGTATGTTTTGGGAGGTCCCTAGAAGACTAAAAAGTTGGGTTTTGGCGGTTTGAAACGAACCTCAATTCACTTACGATCCTTAACTACTTTTTAAAATTTAGGGGAAAATAGAAAGAAATATGAGGGAAAATTAATGATATGACAAAAAATTTCACTCCCGTTGGTATTTGGATTCTCTAGAAAGATAAAAAGTTGGGTTTTGGTGGATTTCGAGAACGTTAAAACTCCACCGAAACTTGATGACTTATTAAAATTCCAAGAAAAATTTGATGAAATTGAAGTAATGAATTAAAAGATCATTCTTGTATGTTTTGGGAGGTCCCTAGAAGACTAAAGAGTTGGGTTTTGGTGGATTGAAACGAACCTCAATTCACTTACGATCCTTAACTACTTTTTAAAATTTAGGGGAAAATAGAAAGAAATATGAGGGAAAATTAATGGTATGACAAAAAAGTTCACTCCCGTTGGTATTAGGAGGTCTCTAGAAGGATAAAAAGTTGGGTTTTGGTGGATTTCGAGGACGTCAAAACTCCACCGAAACTTGATGACTTATCAAAATTCCAAGAAAAATGGGATGAAATTGAAGTAATGAGTTTAAATATCATTCTTGTATGTTTTGGGAGGTCCCAAGAAGACTAAACAGTTGGGTTTTGGCGGATTGAAACGAACCTCAATTCACTTACGATCCTTAACTACTTTTTAAAATTTAGGGGAAAATAGAAAGAAATATGTTGGAAAATTAATGATATGACAAAAAAGTTCTCTCCCGTTGGTATTAGGAGGTCTCTAGAAGGATAAAAAGTTGGGTTTTGGTGGATTTCGAGAACGTTAAACCTCCACCGAATCTTGATGACTTATTAAAATTCTAAGAAAAATGGGATGAAATTGAAGTAATGAATTAAAAGATCATTCTTGTATGTTTTGGGAGGTCCATAGAAGACTAAAAAGTTGGGTTTTGGCGGATTGAAACGAACCTCAATTCACTTACGATCCTTAACTACTTTTTAAAATTAAGGGGAAAATAGAAAGAAATATGAGGGAAAATTAATGATATGACAAAAAAGTTCTCTCCCGTTGGTATTAGGAGGTCTCTAGAAGGATAAAAAGTTAGGTTTTGGTGGATTTCGAGAAGGTTAAACCTCCACCGAATCCTGATGACTTAATAAAATTCCAAGAAAAATAGGATGAAATTGAAGTAATGACTTAAATGATCATTCTTGTATGTTTTGGGAGGTCCCTAGAAGACTAAAGAGTTGGGTTTTGGCGGATTGAAACGAACCTCAATTCACTTACGATCCTTAACTACTTTTTAAAATTAAGGGGAAAATAGAAAGAAATATGAGGGAAAATTAATGATATGACAAAAAAGTTCTCTCCCGTTGGTATTAGGAGGTCTCTAGAAGGATAAAAAGTTAGGTTTAGGTGGATTTCGAGAAGGTTAAACCTCCACCGAATCCTGATGACTTAATAAAATTCCAAGAAAAATAGGATGAAATTGAAGTAATGACTAAAATGATCATTCTTGTATGTTTTGGGAGGTCCCTAGAAGACTAAAGAGTTGGGTTTTGGCGGATTGAAACGAACCTCAATTCACTTACGATCCTTAACTACTTTTTAAAATTTAGGGGAAAATAGAAAGAAATATGTTGGAAAATTAATGATATGACAAAAAAGTTCACTCCCGTTGGTATTAGGATTCTCTAGAAAGATAAAAAGTTGGGTTTTGGTGGATTTCGAGAACGTTAAAACTCCACCGAAACTTGATGACTTATTAAAATTCCAAGAAAAATTTGATGAAATTGAAGTAATGAATTAAAAGATCATTCTTGTATGTTTTGGGAGGTCCCTAGAAGACTAAAGAGTTGGGTTTTGGTGGATTGAAACGAACCTCAATTCACTTACGATCCTTAACTACTTTTTAAAATTTAGGGGAAAATAGAAAGAAATATGAGGGAAAATTAATGGTATGACAAAAAAGTTCACTCCCGTTGGTATTAGGAGGTCTCTAGAAGGATAAAAAGTTGGGTTTTGGTGGATTTCGAGGACGTCAAAACTCCACCGAAACTTGATGACTTATCAAAATTCCAAGAAAAATGGGATGAAATTGAAGTAATGAGTTTAAATATCATTCTTGTATGTTTTGGGAGGTCCCAAGAAGACTAAACAGTTGGGTTTTGGCGGATTGAAACGAACCTCAATTCACTTACGATCCTTAACTACATTTTAAAATTTAGGTGCAAATAGAAAGAAATATGAGGGAAAATTAATGATATGACAAAAAAGTTTACTCTCGTTGGTATTAGGATTTGTCTAGAAGGATGAAAAGTTGGGTTTTGTTGGATTTCGAGAACTTCAAAACTCCACCGAAACTAGATGACTTATTGAAATTCGAAGAAAAATGGGATGAAATTGAAGTAATGAGTTAAAAGATCATTCTTGTATGTTTTGGGAGGTCCATAGAAGACTAAAAAGTTGGGTTTTGGCGGATTGAAACGAACCTCAATTCACTTACGATCCTTAACTACTTTTTAAAATATAGGGGAAAATAGAAACAAATATGAGGGAAAATTAATGATATGACAAAAAAGTTCACTCCCGTTGGTATTATGAAGTCTCTAGAAGGATAAAAAGTTGGGTTTTGGTGGATTTCGAGAAATTCAAAACTCCACCGAAACTTGATGATTATTGAAATTCGAAGAAAAATGGGATGAAATTGAAGTAATGAGTTAAAAGATCATTCTTGTATGTTTTGGGAGGTCCCTAGAAGACTAAAAAGTTGGGTTTTGGCGGATTGAAACGAACCTCAATTCACTTACGATCCTTAACTACTTTTTAAAATTTAGGAGAAAATAGAAAGAAATATGTGGGAAAATTAATGATATGACAAAAAAGTTCTCTCCCGTTGGTATTAGGAGGTCTCTAGAAGGATAAAAAGTTGGGTTTTGGTGGATTTCGAGAACGTTAAACCTCCACCGAATCTTGATGACTTATTAAAATTCCAAGAAAAATGGGATGAAATTGAAGTAATGACTTAAATGATCATTCTTGTATGTTTTGGGAGGTCCCTAGAAGACTAAAGAGTTGGGTTTTGGCGGATTGAAACGAACCTCAATTCACTTACGATCCTTAACTACTTTTTAAAATTAATGGAAAATAGAAAGAAATAAGAGGGAAAATTAATGGTATGACAAACAAGTTCACTCCCGTTGGTATTAGGAGGTCTCTAGAAGGATAAAAAGTTGGGTTTTGGTGGATTTCGAGGACGTCAAAACTCCACTGAAACTTGATGACTTATCAAAATTCCAAGAAAAATGGGATGAAATTGAAGTAATGAATTAAATGATCATTCTTGTATGTTTTGGGAGGTCCCTAGAAGACTAAAAAGTTGGGTTTTGGCGGTTTGAAACGAACCTCAATTCACTTACGATCCTTAACTACTTTTTAAAATTTAGGGGAAAATAGAAAGAAATATGAGGGAAAATTAATGATATGACAAAAAATTTCACTCCCGTTGGTATTTGGATTCTCTAGAAAGATAAAAAGTTGGGTTTTGGTGGATTTCGAGAACGTTAAAACTCCACCGAAACTTGATGACTTATTAAAATTCCAAGAAAAATTTGATGAAATTGAAGTAATGAATTAAAAGATCATTCTTGTATGTTTTGGGAGGTCCCTAGAAGACTAAAGAGTTGGGTTTTGGTGGATTGAAACGAACCTCAATTCACTTACGATCCTTAACTACTTTTTAAAATTTAGGGGAAAATAGAAAGAAATATGAGGGAAAATTAATGGTATGACAAAAAAGTTCACTCCCGTTGGTATTAGGAGGTCTCTAGAAGGATAAAAAGTTGGGTTTTGGTGGATTTCGAGGACGTCAAAACTCCACCGAAACTTGATGACTTATCAAAATTCCAAGAAAAATGGGATGAAATTGAAGTAATGAGTTTAAATATCATTCTTGTATGTTTTGGGAGGTCCCAAGAAGACTAAACAGTTGGGTTTTGGCGGATTGAAACGAACCTCAATTCACTTACGATCCTTAACTACTTTTTAAAATTTAGGGGAAAATAGAAAGAAATATGTTGGAAAATTAATGATATGACAAAAAAGTTCTCTCCCGTTGGTATTAGGAGGTCTCTAGAAGGATAAAAAGTTGGGTTTTGGTGGATTTCGAGAACGTTAAACCTCCACCGAATCTTGATGACTTATTAAAATTCTAAGAAAAATGGGATGAAATTGAAGTAATGAATTAAAAGATCATTCTTGTATGTTTTGGGAGGTCCATAGAAGACTAAAAAGTTGGGTTTTGGCGGATTGAAACGAACCTCAATTCACTTACGATCCTTAACTACTTTTTAAAATTAAGGGGAAAATAGAAAGAAATATGAGGGAAAATTAATGATATGACAAAAAAGTTCTCTCCCGTTGGTATTAGGAGGTCTCTAGAAGGATAAAAAGTTAGGTTTTGGTGGATTTCGAGAAGGTTAAACCTCCACCGAATCCTGATGACTTAATAAAATTCCAAGAAAAATAGGATGAAATTGAAGTAATGACTTAAATGATCATTCTTGTATGTTTTGGGAGGTCCCTAGAAGACTAAAGAGTTGGGTTTTGGCGGATTGAAACGAACCTCAATTCACTTACGATCCTTAACTACTTTTTAAAATTAAGGGGAAAATAGAAAGAAATATGAGGGAAAATTAATGATATGACAAAAAAGTTCTCTCCCGTTGGTATTAGGAGGTCTCTAGAAGGATAAAAAGTTAGGTTTAGGTGGATTTCGAGAAGGTTAAACCTCCACCGAATCCTGATGACTTAATAAAATTCCAAGAAAAATAGGATGAAATTGAAGTAATGACTAAAATGATCATTCTTGTATGTTTTGGGAGGTCCCTAGAAGACTAAAGAGTTGGGTTTTGGCGGATTGAAACGAACCTCAATTCACTTACGATCCTTAACTACTTTTTAAAATTTAGGGGAAAATAGAAAGAAATATGAGGGAAAATTAATGATATGACAAAAAATTTCACTCCCGTTGGTATTTGGATTCTCTAGAAAGATAAAAAGTTGGGTTTTGGTGGATTTCGAGAACGTTAAAACTCCACCGAAACTTGATGACTTATTAAAATTCCAAGAAAAATTTGATGAAATTGAAGTAATGAATTAAAAGATCATTCTTGTATGTTTTGGGAGGTCCCTAGAAGACTAAAGAGTTGGGTTTTGGTGGATTGAAACGAACCTCAATTCACTTACGATCCTTAACTACTTTTTAAAATTTAGGGGAAAATAGAAAGAAATATGAGGGAAAATTAATGGTATGACAAAAAAGTTCACTCCCGTTGGTATTAGGAGGTCTCTAGAAGGATAAAAAGTTGGGTTTTGGTGGATTTCGAGGACGTCAAAACTCCACCGAAACTTGATGACTTATCAAAATTCCAAGAAAAATGGGATGAAATTGAAGTAATGAGTTTAAATATCATTCTTGTATGTTTTGGGAGGTCCCAAGAAGACTAAACAGTTGGGTTTTGGCGGATTGAAACGAACCTCAATTCACTTACGATCCTTAACTACTTTTTAAAATTTAGGGGAAAATAGAAAGAAATATGTTGGAAAATTAATGATATGACAAAAAAGTTCTCTCCCGTTGGTATTAGGAGGTCTCTAGAAGGATAAAAAGTTGGGTTTTGGTGGATTTCGAGAACGTTAAACCTCCACCGAATCTTGATGACTTATTAAAATTCTAAGAAAAATGGGATGAAATTGAAGTAATGAATTAAAAGATCATTCTTGTATGTTTTGGGAGGTCCATAGAAGACTAAAAAGTTGGGTTTTGGCGGATTGAAACGAACCTCAATTCACTTACGATCCTTAACTACTTTTTAAAATTAAGGGGAAAATAGAAAGAAATATGAGGGAAAATTAATGATATGACAAAAAAGTTCTCTCCCGTTGGTATTAGGAGGTCTCTAGAAGGATAAAAAGTTAGGTTTTGGTGGATTTCGAGAAGGTTAAACCTCCACCGAATCCTGATGACTTAATAAAATTCCAAGAAAAATAGGATGAAATTGAAGTAATGACTTAAATGATCATTCTTGTATGTTTTGGGAGGTCCCTAGAAGACTAAAGAGTTGGGTTTTGGCGGATTGAAACGAACCTCAATTCACTTACGATCCTTAACTACTTTTTAAAATTAAGGGGAAAATAGAAAGAAATATGTTGGAAAATTAATGATATGACAAAAAAGTTCACTCCCGTTGGTATTAGGATTCTCTAGAAAGATAAAAAGTTGGGTTTTGGTGGATTTCGAGAACGTTAAAACTCCACCGAAACTTGATGACTTATTAAAATTCCAAGAAAAATTTGATGAAATTGAAGTAATGAATTAAAAGATCATTCTTGTATGTTTTGGGAGGTCCCTAGAAGACTAAAGAGTTGGGTTTTGGTGGATTGAAACGAACCTCAATTCACTTACGATCCTTAACTACTTTTTAAAATTTAGGGGAAAATAGAAAGAAATATGAGGGAAAATTAATGGTATGACAAAAAAGTTCACTCCCGTTGGTATTAGGAGGTCTCTAGAAGGATAAAAAGTTGGGTTTTGGTGGATTTCGAGGACGTCAAAACTCCACCGAAACTTGATGACTTATCAAAATTCCAAGAAAAATGGGATGAAATTGAAGTAATGAGTTTAAATATCATTCTTGTATGTTTTGGGAGGTCCCAAGAAGACTAAACAGTTGGGTTTTGGCGGATTGAAACGAACCTCAATTCACTTACGATCCTTAACTACATTTTAAAATTTAGGTGCAAATAGAAAGAAATATGAGGGAAAATTAATGATATGACAAAAAAGTTTACTCTCGTTGGTATTAGGATTTGTCTAGAAGGATGAAAAGTTGGGTTTTGTTGGATTTCGAGAACTTCAAAACTCCACCGAAACTAGATGACTTATTGAAATTCGAAGAAAAATGGGATGAAATTGAAGTAATGAGTTAAAAGATCATTCTTGTATGTTTTGGGAGGTCCATAGAAGACTAAAAAGTTGGGTTTTGGGGGATTGAAACGAACCTCAATTCACTTACGATCCATAACTACTTTTTAAAATATAGGGGAAAATAGAAACAAATATGAGTGAAAATTAATGATATGACAAAAAAGTTCACTCCCGTTGGTATTATGAGGTCTCTAGAAGGATAAAAAGTTGGGTTTTGGTGGATTTCGAGAAATTCAAAACTCCACCGAAACTTGATGATTATTGAAATTCGAAGAAAAATGGGATGAAATTGAAGTAATGAGTTAAAAGATCATTCTTGTATGTTTTGGGAGGTCCCTAGAAGACTGAAAAGTTGGGTTTTGGCGGATTGAAACGAACCTCAATTCACTTACGATCCTTAACTACTTTTTAAAATTTAGGGGAAAATAGAAAGAAATATGTTGGAAAATTAATGATATGACAAAAAAGTTCTCTCCCGTTGGTATTAGGATTCTCTAGAAAGATAAAAAGTTGGGTTTGGTGGATATCGAGAACGTTAAAACTCCACCAAAACTTGATGACTTATTAAAATTCCCAGAAAAATTTGATGAAATTAAAGTAATGAATTAAAAGATCAATCTTGTATGTTTTGGGAGGTCCCTAGAAGACTAAAGAGTTGGGTTTTGGTGGATTGAAACGAACCTCAATTCACTTACGATCCTTAACTACATTTTATAATTTAAGTGCAAATAGAAAGAAATATTAGGGAAAATTAATGATATGACAAAAAAGTTCACTCCCGTTGGTATTAGGAGGTCTCTAGAAGGATAAAAAGTTGGGTTTTGGTGGATTTCGAGGACGTCAAAACTCCACCGAAACTTGATGACTTATCAAAATTCCAAGAAAAATGGGATGAAATTGAAGTAATGAGTTAAAAGATCATTCTTGTATGTTTTGGGAGGTCCCTAGAAGACTAAAAAGTTGGGTTTTGGCGGATTGAAACGAACCTCAATTCCCTTACGATCCTTAACTACTTTTTAAAATATAGGGGAAAATAGAAACAAATATGAGGGAAAATTAATGATATGACAAAAAAGTTCACTCCCGTTGGTATTATGAGGTCTCTAGAAGGATAAAAAGTTGGGTTTTGGTGGATTTCGAGAAATTCAAAACTCCACCGAAACATGATGACTTATTGAAATTCGATGAAAAATGGGATGAAATTTAAGTAATGAGTTAAAAGATCATTCTTGTATGTTTTGGGAGGTCCCTAGAAGACTAAAAAGTTGGGTTTTGGCGGATTGAAACGAACCTCAATTCACTTACGATCCTTAACTACTTTTTAAAATTTAGGAGAAAATAGAAAGAAATATGAGGGAAAATTAATGATATGACAAAAAAGTTCACTCCCGTTGGTATTATGAGGTCTCTAGAAGGATAAAAAGTTGGGTTTTGGTGTATTTCGAGAAATTCAAAACTCCACCGAAACTTGATGACTTATTGAAATTTGAAGAAAAATGGGATGAAATTGAAGTAATGAGTTAAAAGATCATTCTTGTATGTTTTGGGAGGTCCCTAGAAGACTAAAAAGTTGGGGTTTGGCGGATTGAAACGAACCTCAATTCACTTACGATCCTTAACTACTTTTTAAAATTTAGGGGAAAATAGAAAGAAATATGAGGGAAAATTAATGATATGACAAAAAATTTCACTCCCGTTGGTATTAGGAGGTCTCTAGAAGGATAAAAAGTTTGGTTTTGGTGGATTTGGAGAAAGTTAAACCTCCACCGAATCATGATGACTTATTAAAATTCCATGAAAAATAGGATGAAATTGAAGTAATGAATTAAATGATCATTCTTGTATGTTTTGGGAGGTCCCTAGAAGACTAAAGAGTTGGGTTTTGGCGGATTGAAACGAACCTCAATTCACTACGATCCTTAACTACTTTTTAAAAAATAGGGGAAAATAGAAAGAAATATGAGGGAAAATTAATGGTATGACAAAAAAGTTCACTCCCGTTGGTATTAGGAGGTCTCTAGAAGGATAAAAAGTTGGGTTTTGGTGGATTTCGAGGACGTCAAAACTCCACCGAAACTTGATGACTTGTCAAAAATCCAAGAAAAATGGGATGAAATTGAAGTAATGAATTAAATGATCATTCTTGTATGTTTTGGGAGGTCCCAAGAAGACTAAACAGTTGGGTTTTGGCGGATTGAAACGAACCTCAATTCACTTCCGATCCTTAACTACTTTTTAAAATTTAGGGGAAAATAGAAAGAAATATGAGGGAAAATTAATGATATGACAAAAAAGTTCACTCCCGTTGGTATTAGGATTCTCTAGAAAGATAAAAAGTTGGGTTTTGGTGGATTTCGAGAACGTTAAAACTCCACTGAAACTTGATGACTTATTAAAATTCCAAGAAAAATTTGATGAAATTGAAGTAATGAATTAAAAGACCATTCTTGTATGTTTTGGGAGGTCCCAAGAAGACTAAACAGTTGGGTTTTGGCGGATTGAAACGAACCTCAATTCACTTACGATCCTTAACTACTTTTTAAAATTTAGGGGAAAATAGAAAGAAATATGAGGGAAAATTAATGATATGACAAAAAAGTTCACTCCCGTTGGTATTATGAGGTCTCTAGAAGGATAAAAAGTTGGGTTTTGGTGGATTTCGAGAAAGTTAAACCTCCACCGAATCTAGATGACTTATTAAAATTCCAAGAAAAATGGGATGAAACTGAAGTAATGAATTAAATGATCATTCTTGTATGTTTTGGGAGGTCCCTAGAAGACTAAAGAGTTGGGTTTTGGCGGATTGAAACGAACCTCAATTCACTACGATCTTTAACTACTTTTCAAAATTTAGGGGAAAATAGAAAGAAATATGAGGGAAAATTAATGGTATGACAAAAAAGTTCACTCCCGTTGGTATTAGGAGGTCTCTAGAAGGATAAAAAGTTGGGTTTTGGTGGATTTCGAGGACGTCAAAACTCCACCGAAACTTGATGACTTGTCAAAATTCCAAGAAAAATGGGATGAAATTGAAGTAATGAATTAAATGATCATTCTTGTATGTTTTGGGAGGTCCCAAGAAGACTAAACAGTTGGGTTTTGGCGGATTGAAACGAACCTCAATTCACTTACGATCCTTAACTACTTTTTAAAATTTAGGGGAAAATAGAAAGAAATATGTTGGAAAATTAATGATATGACAAAAAAGTTCACTCCCGTTGGTATTAGGATTCTCTAGAAAGATAAAAAGTTGGGTTTTGGTGGATTTCGAGAACGTTAAAACTCCACCGAAACTTGATGACTTATTAAAATTCCAAGAAATATTTGATGAAATTGAAGTAATGAATTAAAAGATCATTCTTGTATGTTTTGGGAGGTCCCAAGAAGACTAAAAAGTTGTGTTTTGGCGGATTGAAACGAACCTCAATTCACTACGATCCTTAACTACTTTTTAAAATTTAGGGGAAAATAGAAAGAAATATGAGGGAAAATTAATGATATGACAAAAAAGTTCTCTCCCGTTGGTATTAGGATTCTCTAGAAAGATAAAAAGTTGGGTTTGGTGGATATCGAGAACGTTAAAACTCCACCGAAACTTGATGACTTAGTAAAATTCCAAGAAAAATTTGATGAAATTGAAGTAATGAATTAAAAGATCATTCTTGTATGTTTTGGGAGGTCCCTAGAAGACTAAACAGTTGGGTTTTGGCGGATTGAAACGAACCTCAATTCACTTACGATCCTTAACTACTTTTTAAAATTTAGGGGAAAATAGAAAGAAATATGAGGGAAAATTAATGATATGACAAAAAATTTCACTCCCGTTGGTATTTGGATTCTCTAGAAAGATAAAAAGTTGGGTTTTGGTGGATTTCGAGAACGTTAAAACTCCACCGAAACTTGATGACTTATTAAAATTCCAAGAAAAATTTGATGAAATTGAAGTAATGAATTAAAAGATCATTCTTGTATGTTCTGGGAGGTCCCTAGAAGACTAAAGAGTTGGGTTTTGGCGGATTGAAACGAACCTCAATTCACTTACGATCCATAACTACTTTTTAAAATATAGGGGAAAATAGAAACAAATATGAGTGAAAATTAATGATATGACAAAAAAGTTCACTCCCGTTGGTATTATGAGGTCTCTAGAAGGATAAAAAGTTGGGTTTTGGTGGATTTCGAGAAATTCAAAACTCCACCGAAACTTGATGATTATTGAAATTCGAAGAAAAATGGGATGAAATTGAAGTAATGAGTTAAAAGATCATTCTTGTATGTTTTGGGAGGTCCATAGAAGACTAAAAAGTTGGGTTTTGGCGGATTGAAACGAACCTCAATTCACTTACGATCCTTAACTACTTTTTAAAATTTAGGGGAAAATAGAAAGAAATATGAGGGGAAATTAATGATATGACTAAAAAAGTTCACTCCCGTTGGTATTAGGAAGTCTCTAGAAGGATAAAAAGTTGGGTTTTGGTGGATTTCGAGAAAGTTAAACCTCCACCGAATCTTGATGACTTATTAAAATTCCAAGAAAAATGGGATGAAATTGAAGTAATTAGTTGAAATATCATTCTTGTATGTTTTGGGAGGTCCCTAAAAGACTAAAAAGTTGGGTTTTGGCGGATTGAAACGAACCTCAATTCACTTACGATCCTTAACTATTTTTTAAAATATAGGAGAAAATAGAAACAAATATGAGGGAAAATTAATGATATGACAAAAAAGTTCACTCCCGTTGGTATTATGAGGTCTCTAGAAGGATAAAAAGTTGGGTTTTGGTGTATTTCGAGAAATTCAAAACTCCACCGAAACTTGATGACTTATTGAAATTTGAAGAAAAATGGGATGAAATTGAAGTAATGAGTTAAAAGATCATTCTTGTATGTTTTGGGAGGTCCCTAGAAGACTAAAAAGTTGGGGTTTGGCGGATTGAAACGAACCTCAATTCACTTACGATCCTTAACTACTTTTTAAAATTTAGGGGAAAATAGAAAGAAATATGAGGGAAAATTAATGATATGACAAAAAATTTCACTCCCGTTGGTATTAGGAGGTCTCTAGAAGGATAAAAAGTTTGGTTTTGGTGGATTTGGAGAAAGTTAAACCTCCACCGAATCATGATGACTTATTAAAATTCCATGAAAAATAGGATGAAATTGAAGTAATGAATTAAATGATCATTCTTGTATGTTTTGGGAGGTCCCTAGAAGACTAAAGAGTTGGGTTTTGGCGGATTGAAACGAACCTCAATTCACTACGATCCTTAACTACTTTTTAAAAAATAGGGGAAAATAGAAAGAAATATGAGGGAAAATTAATGGTATGACAAAAAAGTTCACTCCCGTTGGTATTAGGAGGTCTCTAGAAGGATAAAAAGTTGGGTTTTGGTGGATTTCGAGGACGTCAAAACTCCACCGAAACTTGATGACTTGTCAAAAATCCAAGAAAAATGGGATGAAATTGAAGTAATGAATTAAATGATCATTCTTGTATGTTTTGGGAGGTCCCAAGAAGACTAAACAGTTGGGTTTTGGCGGATTGAAACGAACCTCAATTCACTTCCGATCCTTAACTACTTTTTAAAATTTAGGGGAAAATAGAAAGAAATATGAGGGAAAATTAATGATATGACAAAAAAGTTCACTCCCGTTGGTATTAGGATTCTCTAGAAAGATAAAAAGTTGGGTTTTGGTGGATTTCGAGAACGTTAAAACTCCACTGAAACTTGATGACTTATTAAAATTCCAAGAAAAATTTGATGAAATTGAAGTAATGAATTAAAAGACCATTCTTGTATGTTTTGGGAGGTCCCAAGAAGACTAAACAGTTGGGTTTTGGCGGATTGAAACGAACCTCAATTCACTTACGATCCTTAACTACTTTTTAAAATTTAGGGGAAAATAGAAAGAAATATGAGGGAAAATTAATGATATGACAAAAAAGTTCACTCCCGTTGGTATTATGAGGTCTCTAGAAGGATAAAAAGTTGGGTTTTGGTGGATTTCGAGAAAGTTAAACCTCCACCGAATCTAGATGACTTATTAAAATTCCAAGAAAAATGGGATGAAACTGAAGTAATGAATTAAATGATCATTCTTGTATGTTTTGGGAGGTCCCTAGAAGACTAAAGAGTTGGGTTTTGGCGGATTGAAACGAACCTCAATTCACTACGATCTTTAACTACTTTTCAAAATTTAGGGGAAAATAGAAAGAAATATGAGGGAAAATTAATGGTATGACAAAAAAGTTCACTCCCGTTGGTATTAGGAGGTCTCTAGAAGGATAAAAAGTTGGGTTTTGGTGGATTTCGAGGACGTCAAAACTCCACCGAAACTTGATGACTTGTCAAAATTCCAAGAAAAATGGGATGAAATTGAAGTAATGAATTAAATGATCATTCTTGTATGTTTTGGGAGGTCCCAAGAAGACTAAACAGTTGGGTTTTGGCGGATTGAAACGAACCTCAATTCACTTACGATCCTTAACTACTTTTTAAAATTTAGGGGAAAATAGAAAGAAATATGTTGGAAAATTAATGATATGACAAAAAAGTTCACTCCCGTTGGTATTAGGATTCTCTAGAAAGATAAAAAGTTGGGTTTTGGTGGATTTCGAGAACGTTAAAACTCCACCGAAACTTGATGACTTATTAAAATTCCAAGAAATATTTGATGAAATTGAAGTAATGAATTAAAAGATCATTCTTGTATGTTTTGGGAGGTCCCAAGAAGACTAAAAAGTTGTGTTTTGGCGGATTGAAACGAACCTCAATTCACTACGATCCTTAACTACTTTTTAAAATTTAGGGGAAAATAGAAAGAAATATGAGGGAAAATTAATGATATGACAAAAAAGTTCTCTCCCGTTGGTATTAGGATTCTCTAGAAAGATAAAAAGTTGGGTTTGGTGGATATCGAGAACGTTAAAACTCCACCGAAACTTGATGACTTAGTAAAATTCCAAGAAAAATTTGATGAAATTGAAGTAATGAATTAAAAGATCATTCTTGTATGTTTTGGGAGGTCCCTAGAAGACTAAACAGTTGGGTTTTGGCGGATTGAAACGAACCTCAATTCACTTACGATCCTTAACTACTTTTTAAAATTTATGGAGAAATAGAAACAAATATGAGGGAAAATTAATGATATGACAAAAAAGTTCACTCCCGTTGGTATTATGAGGTCTCTAGAAGGATAAAAAGTTGGGTTTTTGTGGATTTCGAGAAAGTTAAACCTCCACCGAATCTTGATGACTTATTAAAATTCCAAGAAAAATGGGATGAAATTGAAGTAATGAATTAAAAGATCATTCTTGTATGTTTTGGGAGGTCCCAAGAAGACTAAACAGTTGGGTTTTGGCGGATTGAAACGAACCTCAATTCACTTACGATCCTTAACTACTTTTTAAAATTTAGGGGAAAATAGAAAGAAATATGTGGGAAAATTAATGATATGACAAAAAAGTTCACTCCCGTTGGTATTAGGATTCTCTAGAAAGATAAAAAGTTTGGTTTTGGTGGATTTCGAGAACATTAAAACTCCACCGAAACTTGATGACTTATCAAAATTCCAAGAAAAATGGGATGAAATTGAAGTAATGAGTTTAATTATGATTCTTGTATGTTTTGGGAGGTCCCAAGAAGACTAAACAGTTGGGTTTTGGCGGATTGAAACGAACCTCAATTCACTTACGATCCTTAACTACATTTTAAAATTTAGGGGAAAATAGAAAGAAATATGAGGGAAAATTAATGATATGACAAAAAAGTTCACTCCCGTTGGTATTAGGAGGTCTCTAGAAGGATAAAAAGTTGGGTTTTGGTGGATTTCGAGAAAGTTAAACCTCCACCGAATCTTGATGACTTATTAAAATTCCAAGAAAAATGGGATGAAATTGAAGTAATGAATTAAATGATCATTCTTGTATGTTTTGGGAGGTCCCTAGAAGACTAAAGAGTTGGGTTTTGGCGGATTGAAACGAACCTCAATTCACTACGATCCTTAACTACTTTTTAAAATTTAGGGGAAAATAGAAAGAAATATGAGGGAAAATTAATGGTATGCCAAAAAAGTTCACTCCCGTTGGTATTAGGAGGTCTCTAGAAGGATAAAAAGTTGGGTTTTGGTGGATTTCGAGGACGTCAAAACTCCACTGATGGGATCACATGCGTGCACAATTTGTACCTGCAAAACAATCTCATACAAATAATACCCTTCTTTTGTCGAGTGTAGTATTGACAAGTAGGGATCGTTCTATCCGGGGAAATCAAGGGCTTTTAATCACATAAAGTATTGCAAATAAAGGGGGTGTCGATTTTTATAACTAATTACCTACTGAATTTTTACAAATTCTAAAACCTAAATTATTATATACAATTGATCATCACCTTTCACACAATCACCAAACACAAATCACATTACACATGCAATATAATTAAAACAAGTAATAGGGCAGCAGCAAATACCGAATTCAAGATCAATTAAGTTCCAATTTAATTAGAGCCAATGCGGTTATTCTAATTATTCAAAACATCACAAGTATTTAGAATCCAACATGCGTGTAATCCTAAACATGGTACTAATCAGTTTAATAACACAATGCGTAGAAATTAAACACAATTAGCACATAAGCACAATATGTCGAATTGGAACATGTTAGCAAGTATGGCGTCACCCATCTCACATCGACATGTAAATTTCCATAATTACTCTTACCCTTAGATTAATACATGTCAAATCCAACATGCGTGTAATTCAACATGTATTAAATCGGCATATGAATTTAATACCTAGATAACACTCATGGCCATCGAATGCATCTAGATATCTCCTTCGGTTCCACACGAATTAAGGAAATAAACCTAATTAAAATCAAGAACACATTCAAAACCTACTGCCCATACAACATATTTAATCATATCACATGCATAAATCGGCAATCATATATGAAAATCCAAAACATTTATAACAAAGATCCAAAGATCCCATATATGATTATCAATACCAAAATAAAATTCAGAAACCAAAACATACTTCATAGACAAAGTTATGTTTAAATACAAAGAAACAAAAACCAATAAAATACAATCCATGATTACAACCTTATGAAGATTTCGGCAAGGATTGGTGATGGTGGAATTTCGTGAGAGATGATGAATGGATTCGGCAAAGCTTCTTGGTAGAATTTATGGAATTAATTTGGCAGGGATTCGGCAAGGTAAAAGTGAGGAAAGGGAGATCCTTTTCTGAATACCAATGTGTGGTATTTATAGAGGAGAGGTGAGACTAGGGTTCGGCCTTGTGTGAAGCACAAGAAAACCGAAACCTACTTGGTTTTGTATTCGGCAAATTTAATCTCCAAGGAACTCCACCGAATTATCTCTTGAACAAAAACTGAATTGTTGCAAAATAACCTCTTAAGTCTTCTCTTTAAATTCGGCAACAAGTAGTTGTACAAGGCTTCAATTAAGTCCAAGTTCATCCAAGCTTTTCTCTTTTAATTCTGCCGAAAATCCCATGGATAATTGCTGAATAAATCTTCTATTTATCTCTTGAATTAATCACCAAGTAATTCAGAAATTAACCATGAATCATGCTTGAAATATTGTCCACATTCGACCAAAGAATTCTTCATTAATTCCAAGTTGTTTGCCGGCCTTGAAGTGTCCCACATAAAGTCCTCCTCCTTTCACTCAAGTTAAATCCGAATTATCCTTGTAAAAACAAATAAATTCTTCCTTTTATCTCTCATTTTGGCCGGCAATAAAGAGTCCAAGAACAACACTTCTTCTTTTCTTTCTTTGAACCGTGTATCATCCAAGAAAAACACAAGGAAAATCGGAAATTAATTCCAAGATTCCGATTTTATGTTGCACGGCACAAAGAGAAATCCAAATCCAATTTGACTCCTTATTTATTTATTCACACGGCAAGAACTCCTTCCTTGCCGAAATAATTCCAAGATTCTCCCAATTATCTTCTCCTTAATTCCTGAAAAATAAGAATAAGAAATAAATTAAAAAGAAGATAAAAATATGTAGCACAATTATCATGAGTAAGAGTCCTAAATAGATAAGGAATCCTAGTCCAACAAGGAGTTGTATTTTCAATGAAATTCTTTCGACGATTCAAAAACGTCGAGCGTTTGTAGACTCCTTGTTCGACTAAAATTCTTCACTCGTAGACTTCAATTAGGACTCAAACTCGTAGAATCCTTATCCAACTGGGATTCCTACTTTGGTAAGGATTCCTTTTCCAAATAGAGTTCTACTTGAAAAAGGAGTCCTAGTTACATTAAAACTCTTATTAGGAATCCTAGTTCAATAAGGACTCCACCATAATTATGCATTTTCACAATTTATAGCACAAATCGATCCACCATGATTATTAGAAACGACAAATACTGAAAATTCCATTTCGACAAGTTTCCTAGTCAAAACAGGTTTCCTAGTCCAAACAGGATTCCTAGTACAACAAGGAGTCCTACTCAAACTAAAACTCTTCAAAAATCGACATTTCTGCATTTTTAGCTCAGTTTATTCACCAACACTTGCCAACGACTCTAACACGACTCAATGACTCTATATTACAACAATAAGGGAAAAGAAATGCATAAATGGGGGTAAAACATATTAAGAACGTCGCATTTTATGCTCCTATCAACTACCCCACACTTAGCCTTTGCTAGTCCCTTAGCAAAACAAATAAAAAGACTCAACACTACAGCCCCTAAAACTTTGTCTCAGGATCTTTAAACACATAGCTTTCAAGTTAAGCATTCGATGTAAGCACAATAATCCCAAGCGTCATAGACATGTATCATAGCATGAACAAGTAAGAAACGAAAATCACAAGCAATGACATGTTATGTTGATTTCATCCTCCTCACTAGGCATACTCTCTTCTTTTCACTCATGATATGGCAATTCACTCATAGTATATGCAAGCGAATAGATTAAGAGTTACAAAGAGTAACTTGCATATTTCATCAATTAAAAGCACTTTGTGAATTAATATTTCAGGAAAAACTTCATATAACAACTATGTGCACAAATGAACCAAAGCCATATGCTCATTCTTGACAAAAATCTCCACTTAATCAAAGTTTACCTATTTTAAGAATCATGAAAAGATCAACATAATGGTGATAATGGGGATTGGCATAAGGCATTCTCATTTAGGAAGTGGTGATAGAATGTCACCAAGACTTGGCAAAATTCAATCCTCCTTATGACTTCACTTCAAAAGGGCCAAGTTTCAACTTGTTGGGCCCAAACTTCATTCTTTTCTTCCCCATAACAAAATGATCAAGGACAAAAGTCAAATATATCAACAATAGACTTTCAATTATCACAAAAACTCCAATTTCACAATCACAACTCATCCAAAATTTTTATTTTTGCCGAATCTTTTTCTTTTTTATTTCGGATCTCTTATTTTTTTTTTTTTTTTTTTTTCTATCCGATTTTTCTTTTCTTTCTTCTTTTATTCGGCAACACCTTTTCTTTTCTCAACAATTGGACAAGATCACCCCACACTTACTTATCATCATCACATCAATTCACAAATTCCATTAAATTTTACCAAGTCTTGACAACAATGGTAAGGTTAAACTATTCTAATCTCAAGGAAAGTGTATCAAGGTGATGAAATAAATGGCTCAATGTTGGCTCAAGGGGGTTAAAACTAAGGAGTCCCACGACGGGCACAAATTAGGCATAAGCTTTGTTTGGCATTGGTGGTAATCCTAACATGATCTTTTCAATCCTTTTCAAAATCAAGGCATTTCATGAATAATAGTCTCAAAAATTGTCAAGAGCGAGTTCTAGCATTCTAGAGTTCATTAAAATCTATGGCACATAGTCATTGAACGTTCAAAGAATGATGAAGTTTTGAAAAATTCTGCCCATTTTTATCACTCAAGAAGGAAAGTATATGGCAATCAAAGCTCACAAAGGTTATTATGGAACAAAATCAACACAACAAACATGCTTTTTACACAATTAAGTTCAAGTCTCAAATGTTCATACCAATCACAAAGTCCATGAAACTCACAATTATTTCTTATGATTATGCAAAACCATTATCTATGTATTAAAAGATATAATCATCATAGACTATTTAGGGGCATCCTAAGACTCAATAATTAAAAACAATATTAAAAAGCAACGAAAATAAAGATAAAAAGCACCGAAATTTTTTTAAATTTTTCTGATTTTCTGATTTTTTATTTTCTTTTCTTTTTATGACTCAAAACAAAAACTCAAAACAAATACAAACATGTGAAACATGTATCCCTACCCCACACTTAGAAAATTACATTGTCCTCAATGTACACATATCATGTAGTAATTTCTAAGCATATGATAAATCACAAGTCCCACATTTATACAATTCAACCAAAAAGAGTTTAGGGATTTAGAAAATTCAAACTCTCGTAGACGGCTCCTTCACACTTTTGGTTGAAATGGGTTGCCTCCCATGCAGCGCTTAATGTTTATAGTCTACTCAGCCTAGACTCTTCTCCATATCATCAGGATCTTGGTGCGTCTCTGAATTGTGTCTCCTCAACAGTGTGCTCCTCAAAAGGTTCGTAGTAAGGCTTAAGTCGATGACCATTCACCTTGAACGCTTTTCCTGATTCCGTACTTTGAATTTCTATAGCACCATGAGAAAACACATTAGTAACAATATATGGTCCTACCCAACGAGAACGCAATTTGCCAGGAAATAATTTAAGACGAGAATGAAATAACAAGACTTTCTGGCCAATATGAAACGTTTTGCCTCTTATCATCTTGTCATGATACAATTTCGTCTTCATTTTGTAAATCCATGCAGCATCATATGCTTCATTTCTGATTTCCTCAAGTTCACTCAGCTGCAATTTCCTGTGAAGTCCAGCCTTGTCAAGTTCCATGTTGAATTGCTTGACCGCCCACCATGCTCTATGCTCCAACTCTACTGGAAGATGGCACGCCTTGCCATATGTAAGCCGAAATGGAGACATCCCAATGGGTGTCTTGTATGCCGTTCTGTAAGCCCAAAGTGCATCATCAAGTCTGTCACTCCAATCTTTCCTTGATGGGCCCACAGTTTTCTCCAATATGCTCTTGATTTCTCTGTTGGACACTTCCGCCATTCCGCTAGTCTGAGGATGATAAGGTGTGGATACCTTATGGGTGACTCCATATCGTCTGAGTAAAGCCTCTATTGTTCTGTTGCAGAAATGAGAACCTCCATCGCTTATAAGCACACGAGGTACTCCAAACCTGGAAAATATGTTAGTTCTCAAGAAACCTGCAACAACTTTAGAATCATTAGTCCTTGTGGCTTTCGCCTCCACCCATTTTGACACATAATCAACAGCCAACAAGATATAAGAAAAGCCCTTAGATGAAGGAAAAGGTCCCATAAAATCTATACCCCAAACATCAAAAATTTCAACAAATATTATAGGATTTAGGGGCATTTGGTCTCTCTTACCAATGTTACCTGTCCTTTGGCACCTATCACATGTCATACAAAAAGTGTATGCATCCTTGAAAATTGTTGGCCAATAAAACCCGCTTTCTAATACCTTGAGCGCTGTCCTCTTAGCTCCAAAGTGTCCTCCACATGCCTCATTGTGGCAAAATGCAAGGATCGGCCTATGCTCCTCTTGTGGCACACAACGTCTAATTACTTGATCATTACAAGTCCTCCACAAATATGGGTCGTCCCATATGTAGTGTCTTGCATTCTTTTTAATCCTTGTCTTGGCTGCCTGCAAACATGTACTTGGAAAAGTTTTAGTAACTAAATAATTGACAATGTCTGCATACCAAGGTTCTTTTGTGTCCACTCGAAAAAGCTGCTCATCTGGGAAAGTTTCCTGAAGTGGTAACGTTTCCTCCTCTCTCACAATTCTGCTCAAGTGATCTGCCACAACATTTTCGCTCCCCTTCTTGTCTTTGATCTCGATGTCAAACTCTTGGAGTAAGAGAATCCATCGAATCAAACGTGGCTTAGCATCCTTCTTCTTCATCAAATATCTTAAGGCTGCATGATCAGAATACACAATCACTTTAGAATTCAATAGATATGAACGAAATTTTTCTAAAGCAAAAATCACAGCCAACAGTTCTTTCTCAGTTGTAGAGTAATTTAATTGAGCATCATTAAGTGTGCGCGAAGCATAATATATGGCATTTGGCTTCTTCTCTTTTCTCTGTCCAAGCACCGCTCCAACTGCATAGTCTGAAGCATCACACATGATCTCAAATGGTAGCGTCCAATCTGGTGGCGCCATAATTGGTGCTGATGTCAACAATTTCTTCAACATGATAAATGCATCTTCACACCCTTTGTCCCATATGAATGGAACCTCCTTCTGCAAAAGGGCACAAATAGGCTTGGCCACCAACGAAAAATCCTTGATGAACCTCCTATAAAATCCTGCATGGCCAAGAAACGAACGTACCTCCCTTACAGTTGTAGGGGAGGGTAAGTGAAGCATAATATCAATCTTGGCCCTATCTACCTCAATACCCTTTGCAGAAATAATGTGTCCTAGAACTATCCCTTGTGTTACCATAAAATGACACTTTTCCCAATTAAGTACAAGGTTAATCTCTACACATCTTTTCAGGATTAATTCCAAATTCTCTAAGCATACATCAAAGTCTTTTCCATAAACGCTAAAATCATCCATAAAGACTTCAATGATATTCTCAATATAATCACTAAAAATGGAATACATACAACGTTGAAATGTACCTGGTGCGTTGCATAAACCAAATGGCATGCGTCGATAGGCAAACGTACCAAAGGGACATGTGAACGTTGTCTTTTCCTGATCATCTGGGTGAATGCATATCTGATTGTAACCGCTGTACCCATCCAAGAAGCAATAGAATTCGTGCCCAGCTAGTCTCTCCAACATCTGGTCCATGAAAGGCAAAGGCATGTGATCTTTGCGTGTAGTAGCATTCAACTTTCTGTAGTCGATACACATCCTATGACCTGTCACCAACCGTTGGGGCACGAGTTCATCTTTGTCATTCTTCACAACTGTGACTCCACTCTTCTTAGGTACAACTTGGACAGGTGCAATCCACTGGCTATCTGAGATGGGATAAATGACTCCACAATCCAGCAATTTGATCACCTCGTCCTTCACAATCTTCATCATTGGAGGGTGCAATCGTCTCTGACCCTCCCTAGTAGGCTTGGCTCCTTCTTCAAGCAAGATCCTATGGACACAAGTTGTAGGGCTGATTCCCTTGATATCCGCCAACGTCCATCCAATGGCGGTTTTGTTCCTCTTCAACATGCTAGTCAAACGTGCTTCCTGCTGCTCACTCAGCTGTGATGACACAATAACTGGTAGTGTGTCATCGTCTCCCAAGTATACATACTTCAAATGATCCGGAAGCACCTTGAGTTCTAAAATAGGGGCCTGTTCCACAGATGGTAGAATTTTATTAGTGGAAATGGGAATTGACATATACTTACATTGCTTTTTCACATGGGATGCTGTCTCTAGCTCGGCAACAATATGCATTAGGCTCGGCTCAAGCTTGAGCCTTTCCTCCTTGGTAATTCTCTCCCCATTTGTGTCAATTCCGGCCCCTTGCTCAATAGCTAGTTGCTATTGATCCAAAGTTTCTGATAAAACCTGCGCAATAGAATCAACTACATCAACATTATAGCAAGGTTTTAAATCAGAAATTGGATACCTCATGGCCTCAAAGATGTTGAAGCCAATCACTTCACCATCGAACTCCATGGTGAGATTGCCTTCAGCCACATCAATTTTCGTTCTTGCTGTCCTCATAAATGGTCGCCCCAACAATAGTTGAGTGGAATTAATGGGCGACTCCTCCATTTGAAGCACATAGAAATCTGCAGGAAATATCAGATTATTTACCTGCACAAGAACATCCTCAACATATCCCTCAGGATACTTGTTAGACCTATCGGCAAGTTGAATGATTACATTATCCTTTTTCAACTCGCCCAAACCTAGGGACTTATACACATTATAAGACATTACATTAATTGAAGCCCCTAAGTCTAGCAAAACTTTATCAAAATTAAATTGTCCAATTTTACATGGCACAGAAAAGCTGCCAGGGTCTTTCATTTTAGGTGGAAGCTTTCTTTGGAGAACGGCTGAGACCGTCTCACTCATCTTTACCACCTGCTCCTCCCTTGTATGCCTCCTTGTTGTGCACAGCTCCTTTAAGAACTTGGCATACTTTGGAATCTGCTTGATGCATTCCAAAAGGGGAATATTCACCTCCACACGCCTGAATATATCAAGTACCTCCTCATCTGATTTCTCCTTCTTTGATTTTGCAAACCTAGAAGGAAAAGGCAAACTCGAAGATTGGTTAGTAATTAAACCACTTGAGTCAGATTTTACCTTAAGTGTCTCTGAGGTAGCGGGATCTTTCTCCAAGTCCCTTTTCTTCATAGCCTCGAGCTCAGCCTTGCTTGGTTTGCTCTTCTCGGCCTCATTGCCATTTGAATCATCATCATCACCATGCACCTCATTATTGCCGAGTGTCTCCCTCTCTTGCTCGGCATCAACATGCTCTAGCACGTCATCACCATCATCATGATGATCCACAAACACGTCCTCAACCTCCTTGAGTGCCGGCCCCTTCAAAACTTTACCACTCCTTGTGGTAATTGCATTAGCTTGCTCATTTTTGGGGTTCTTTATTACTCCTCCAGGTAATCTTCCTTGCTCCTGAATCTGCCCCATGAAATCCACAACCTTCCCCATCTGATTCTTCAACTCAGAAATGTCCTTGGTGTTCGAGGTTGTAGATTGCAACAAGGTATGAGTTGCATCGTTCAAAGACTTAAGCATGGCGTCATAGTTGGGATTTGACGATGCTTGTGCATTATTGTTGTAGAATTGTTGCTGCTGGGGTCTTGCAAACCCTTGGTATTGCCCTTGAGGTCTTGGTTGAAACGCCATTCCTCCTTGATTAGCTTGTGGTGGCGCCACATGTGTAGGGTTCTGCACATTGTTGTTGTTAGCCCACCTAAAATTAGGGTGATCATTAAATCTGGGGTTGAAATTCTGAAAAGTTGAACGTGGCTGCCCTTGGAAACCAACTGAATTAGCTTCCTCAAAATTATCACCTCCACCAACTTGTGGACACACATCTGATGAATGCCCCTCCATGCTACACACCCCACAGACTTGGGCATGTTTTTGCTTCATAAACTGAGACATCATTTGAGTGAGTTTCCCCACATCTTCCTTAAGCTCCTTGACAACACTTGATTCCTCATAACCGCTGGCCTCACTGACTCGCCTAGAGGAAGTAGACCCGAATTGTTGTTGATTGGTGAAATGCATCTCCAACAGATTCTTAACCTCCTCTCTGCTTTTCTCCATTAAAGATCCACCAGCTGCTGAATCTAAGAATCTCCGCTCCAAGGGACGCAACCCTTCATAAAAGTATTGTAGTAGAAGACCCTCACGTATCCCATGATTAGGACACGTTGCCACCAAAGCCTTGTACCTGTCATAGTACACATCGAAGCTCTCATCTGGCTCTTGTCTGATTGAGGTGATCTCCTTTCTGATCTGTGTCACCCTTGATGATGGAAAGTATTTTGTGAGAAATTCTCTCACCATTGTTGTCCAAGAAACCATCTTCCCAGGTGGTATAGCATAAAACCACTCTTGCGCCCTATCCTCCAGTGAAAAAGGAAATGCCTTCATTCTCACATGTTGTAAGTCTGCCCCAGTTGGGCACATTGACTCACATCTGAATTCGAACTTCTGAATGTGGCGGTTAGGATCCTCTCCACTGAGTCCATAAAACTTAGGCAATTGGTGGATAAATCCACCCTTCAGCTCAAATTCTCCTGACTTGCCAGGTGCAACTGCAGGATATGTTACATTACTCGGTCTTACTACTCCTCCTTGTGGCGCATCTACCTGACCATTCTCCTCTCTCAATGAAGTCATTCTGAATGTAGGATCAGGTAAATCAAAATTCAAATACTGAATTGGTATGGGACTTTGGAGTAGCTCGAATTCTGGTTCTTCGTGAAACAAAGGGTTTAGTTCACACGAAGCTTCTGATGGAAATGGTGATGATGGTGCAACAAAATTTCGGTTGAAAAGTGATGAGGTGGGAGAAACAAACTGATGTTCTGGTGTAGAAGTGCTCAGCAAAACTGGCTCTTCTTCTTCTTGGTTGCAAATTCTTTTCAATCTATCCTCAATCTCTTGTGACCAACCAAGATTCATGTACCTGAAATTGTTTAAATTTCGAGGTGTTTAACAAATGAATTTATAAAGAAAACAAACGTGTATAGTTAGTATGTAACAATTAGTGTTAGGGTAAATATATCATACAAGTATAAGTATCAACGAAAATTTAACTATAAAAATGTAAAAAAAATGTTACACGAAATTTCAAGTATGTATAAGTGTAAGAAAAATTTAAAGTATATTACATAAAAGTTCAATGTGTAAATGTATAATGACAAACGAAAATTTGCAAGTATATGTTACATGAAAAAGTTACAAGTATATTACAAAGATGTATATCACACGAAATTCATAAATAAGACTCACACAATTTCACAAGTATAACAGAAAAATGTGTTTTATGTATCCCTAGTTAAATTGCTATATGATTTGTTCGAATTTTCAAAGTACGTGGAGCAGAGGAGATAACGGTGCAATGGACTGATACAGCCCCCGGTAGTATCATGCTTGATCCGATATACCTCAAAAATTCAAACCAAGAAACATTTTCTTTTGAGATCAAAAATTTACTCATATCAAACTTATTTAAGGTTTTGAAGCTCGGTGGACGTGCGGCCTAGGTCTATCGACTAGACACAAGATTCCGTGGTTTCAGAAGGCTAGAACGAAAGTACTAATAATGGAGTGAGGCAAGACTCGTTGTTGGTTACCACAGAGAGCGAACTCCCAATCGACTCACTCACAGAGAATGAACATCAGTCTGTGGGCCTTGAGATCTAGTTAAACAAACCTCAATACCAAAATTAGAACAAACGAAATATGATTGCCCCTTACTCAGTTGAGAACCTTATGTTGTCAGTTCCACTAAAGTGCATAAAAGCCGCCCTCAACCTCATAAAAACGCAAGCGCTAGTATGAAGGGTTAAGGCTAAAAGCAACATTAGTGACCTTACCTATTCCTCTTCCCCTCAAAACCATAAACAAACTTAACACAAATAGACCTTCAAAACTCCCTAACAATTTAAACTAGTTATGCACATCACACGAAAATTTTTGTACAAGTATCTATGTTGGTTTGGTTTTTAGATTACATCGATTATGTAAGTATTATGATTGCCGAACCTTAGGATTTCTAGGTGTCTTTTATTCACACAACTTTAAAATTCGAGGTACGTGGAGCAGAGGAGATAACAGTGCAATGGGCTGAAACAGTCCAAGGTAGTATCATGCTTATTCCGATATACCTCAAAAATTAAAGACGAATTTTACCTTTTTGAAGAAAAATAGATTCCACATATGCTCAAGTTATTTTCTAGCGTCTAAAGTGAGGTGATGCTTCGGCACAAGCTGTTGTCTAGGTCGAACGTATTTTACTTTTCTAAGGCGATGTCGTTAAAATTCACGGAGAGTAAACTCTCTTTAGGAACAAGGCAGGTCTCAAAGTTTTTAACCACGGAGGACAAGTCCCCTTTCGACTCACTCACAGAGAATGAACGTCAGTCTATGGGTCTTGAGAACCAGTTTTACAAACCTCGCACCATTCAATGAAAATAACTTGCCCTATACTTGGTAAAATAAACTCGGATCCCTAGCGGTCTCAAGTGTTGATTAAAACCGCCCTCAACCTCATAAAAATAATACCAAGTTAGCGTCTTTATGCGTGGGGGGCCAACGATGGACTAATTCCAACATTGCAGGGCCCGTTTCCCAATCTACACAAAAACATACCTAACATGGCATCACTCGTATGAAGGGTTATGGTTATGATCAACAAAAGAGGCTTCACCTACATGTTACACTTTAGAAACTACAATAAACTACAAGCATACACAAAAACTATCAACTTCCTAGAAATTATCTAGGTGTATCAACATCACAATAATATCACACAAAAATCGGCAATTAAGAGCAAAAACCAAAAACCAAAAATAAAAACAAAAATAAAAATCGGAAAATTAACCTATTTACTATTACATTTCCAAAAATCCTATTAATACAATTCCCAAAACTATTGCAGAAATTAAATAATTTACAAATATACAAAGTTACAAACAACACTTTATGAATCAAAAATTTATAATTTCCCCGGCAACGGCGCCAAAAACTGATGGGATCACATGCGTGCACAATTTGTACCTGCAAAACAATCTCATACAAATAATACCCTTCTTTTGTCGAGTGTAGTATTGACAAGTAGGGATCGTTCTATCCGGGGAAATCAAGGGCTTTTAATCACATAAAGTATTGCAAATAAAGGGGGTGTCGATTTTTATAACTAATTACCTACTGAATTTTTACAAATTCTAAAACCTAAATTATTATATACAATTGATCATCACCTTTCACACAATCACCAAACACAAATCACATTACACATGCAATATAATTAAAACAAGTAATAGGGCAGCAGCAAATACCGAATTCAAGATCAATTAAGTTCCAATTTAATTAGAGCCAATGCGGTTATTCTAATTATTCAAAACATCACAAGTATTTAGAATCCAACATGCGTGTAATCCTAAACATGGTACTAATCAGTTTAATAACACAATGCGTAGAAATTAAACACAATTAGCACATAAGCACAATATGTCGAATTGGAACATGTTAGCAAGTATGGCGTCACCCATCTCACATCGACATGTAAATTTCCATAATTACTCTTACCCTTAGATTAATACATGTCAAATCCAACATGCGTGTAATTCAACATGTATTAAATCGGCATATGAATTTAATACCTAGATAACACTCATGGCCATCGAATGCATCTAGATATCTCCTTCGGTTCCACACGAATTAAGGAAATAAACCTAATTAAAATCAAGAACACATTCAAAACCTACTGCCCATACAACATATTTAATCATATCACATGCATAAATCGGCAATCATATATGAAAATCCCAAACATTTATAACAAAGATCCAAAGATCCCATATATGATTATCAATACCAAAATAAAATTCAGAAACCAAAACATACTTCATAGACAAAGTTATGTTTAAATACAAAGAAACAAAAACCAATAAAATACAATCCATGATTACAACCTTATGAAGATTTCGGCAAGGATTGGTGATGGTGGAATTTCGTGAGAGATGATGAATGGATTCGGCAAAGCTTCTTGGTAGAATTTATGGAATTAATTTGGCAGGGATTCGGCAAGGTAAAAGTGAGGAAAGGGAGATCCTTTTCTGAATACCAATGTGTGGTATTTATAGAGGAGAGGTGAGACTAGGGTTCGGCCTTGTGTGAAGCACAAGAAAACCGAAACCTACTTGGTTTTGTATTCGGCAAATTTAATCTCCAAGGAACTCCACCGAATTATCTCTTGAACAAAAACTGAATTGTTGCAAAATAACCTCTTAAGTCTTCTCTTTAAATTCGGCAACAAGTAGTTGTACAAGGCTTCAATTAAGTCCAAGTTCATCCAAGCTTTTCTCTTTTAATTCTGCCGAAAATCCCATGGATAATTGCTGAATAAATCTTCTATTTATCTCTTGAATTAATCACCAAGTAATTCAGAAATTAACCATGAATCATGCTTGAAATATTGTCCACATTCGACCAAAGAATTCTTCATTAATTCCAAGTTGTTTGCCGGCCTTGAAGTGTCCCACATAAAGTCCTCCTCCTTTCACTCAAGTTAAATCCGAATTATCCTTGTAAAAACAAATAAATTCTTCCTTTTATCTCTCATTTTGGCCGGCAATAAAGAGTCCAAGAACAACACTTCTTCTTTTCTTTCTTTGAACCGTGTATCATCCAAGAAAAACACAAGGAAAATCGGAAATTAATTCCAAGATTCCGATTTTATGTTGCACGGCACAAAGAGAAATCCAAATCCAATTTGACTCCTTATTTATTTATTCACACGGCAAGAACTCCTTCCTTGCCGAAATAATTCCAAGATTCTCCCAATTATCTTCTCCTTAATTCCTGAAAAATAAGAATAAGAAATAAATTAAAAAGAAGATAAAAATATGTAGCACAATTATCATGAGTAAGAGTCCTAAATAGATAAGGAATCCTAGTCCAACAAGGAGTTGTATTTTCAATGAAATTCTTTCGACGATTCAAAAACGTCGAGCGTTTGTAGACTCCTTGTTCGACTAAAATTCTTCACTCGTAGACTTCAATTAGGACTCAAACTCGTAGAATCCTTATCCAACTGGGATTCCTACTTTGGTAAGGATTCCTTTTCCAAATAGAGTTCTACTTGAAAAAGGAGTCCTAGTTACATTAAAACTCTTATTAGGAATCCTAGTTCAATAAGGACTCCACCATAATTATGCATTTTCACAATTTATAGCACAAATCGATCCACCATGATTATTAGAAACGACAAATACTGAAAATTCCATTTCGACAAGTTTCCTAGTCAAAACAGGTTTCCTAGTCCAAACAGGATTCCTAGTACAACAAGGAGTCCTACTCAAACTAAAACTCTTCAAAAATCGACATTTCTGCATTTTTAGCTCAGTTTATTCACCAACACTTGCCAACGACTCTAACACGACTCAATGACTCTATATTACAACAATAAGGGAAAAGAAATGCATAAATGGGGGTAAAACATATTAAGAACGTCGCATTTTATGCTCCTATCATCCACCGAAACATGATGACTTATCAAAATTCCAAGAAAAATGGGATGAAATTGAAGTAATGAATTAAATGATCATTCTTGTATGTTTTGGGAGGTCCCAAGAAGACTAAACAGTTGGGTTTTGGCGGATTGAAACGAACCTCAATTCACTTACGATCCTTAACTACTTTTTAAAATTTAGGGGAAAATAGAAAGAAATATGAGGGAAAATTAATGATATGACAAAAAAGTTCACTCCCGTTGGTATTAGGATTCTCTAGAAAGATAAAAAGTTGGGTTTTGGTGGATTTCGAGAACGTTAAAACTCCACCGAAACTTGATGACTTATTAAACTTCCAAGAAATATTTGATGAAATTGAAGTAATGAATTAAAAGATCATTCTTGTATGTTTTGGGAGGTCCCAAGAAGACTAAACAGTTGGGTTTTGGCGGATTGAAACGAACCTCAATTCACTTACGATCCTTAACTACTTTTTAAAATTTAGGGGAAAATAGAAAGAAATATGTGGGAAAATTAATGATATGACAAAAAAGTTCACTCCCGTTGGTATTAGGATTCTCTAGAAAGATAAAAAGTTTGGTTTTGGTGGATTTCGAGAACATTAAAACTCCACCGAAACTTGATGACTTATCAAAATTCCAAGAAAAATGGGATGAAATTGAAGTAATGAGTTTAATTATGATTCTTGTATGTTTTGGGAGGTCCCAAGAAGACTAAACAGTTGGGTTTTGGCGGATTGAAACGAACCTCAATTCACTTACGATCCTTAACTACATTTTAAAATTTAGGGGAAAATAGAAAGAAATATGAGGGAAAATTAATGATATGACAAAAAAGTTCACTCCCGTTGGTATTAGGAGGTCTCTAGAAGGATAAAAAGTTGGGTTTTGGTGGATTTCGAGAAAGTTAAACCTCCACCGAATCTTGATGACTTATTAAAATTCCAAGAAAAATGGGATGAAATTGAAGTAATGAGTTTAAATATCATTCTTGTATGTTTTGGGAGGTCCCTAGAAGACTAAAAAGTTGGGTTTTGGCGGATTGAAACGAACCTAAATTCACTTACGATCCTTAACTATTTTTTAAAATATAGGAGAAAATAGAAACAAATATGAGGGAAAATTAATGATATGACAAAAAAGTTCACTCCCGTTGGTATTATGAGGTCTCTAGAAGGATAAAAAGTTGGGTTTTGGTGTATTTCGAGAAATTCAAAACTCCACCGAAACTTGATGACTTATTGAAATTCGAAGAAAAATGGGAAGAAATTGAAGTAATGAGTTAAAAGATCATTCTTGTATGTTTTGGGAGGTCCCTAGAAGACTAAAAAGTTGGGTTTTGGCGGATTGAAACGAACCTCAATTCACTTACGATCCTGAACTACTTTTTAAAATTTAGGGGAAAATAGAAAGAAATATGAGGGAAAATTAATGATATGACAAAAAAGTTCTCTCCCGTTGGTATTAGGAGGTCTCTAGAAGGATAAAAAGTTAGGTTTTGGTGGATTTCGAGAAGGTTAAACCTCCACCAAATCTTGATGACTTATTAAAATTCCAAGAAAAATGGGATGAAATTGAAGTAATGACTTAAATGATCATTCTTGTATGTTTTGGGAGGTCCCTAGAAGACTAAAAAGTTGGGTTATGGCGGATTGAAACGAACCTCAATTCACTTACGATTGTTAACTACTTTTTAAAATTTAGGGGAAAATAGAAAGAAATATGACGGAAAATTAATGATATGACAAAAAAGTTCACTCCCGTTGGTATTTGGATTCTCTAGAAAGATAAAAAGTTGGGTTTTAGTGGATTTCGAGAACGTTAAAACTCCACCGAAACTTGATGACTTATCAAAATTCCAAGAAAAATGGGATGAAATTGAAGTAATGAATTAAATGATCATTCTTGTATGTTTTGGGAGGTCCCAAGAAGACTAAACAGTTGGGTTTTGGCGGATTGAAACGAACCTCAATTCACTTACGATCCTTAACTACTTTTTAAAATTTAGGGGAAAATAGAAAGAAATATGAGGGAAAATTAATGATATGACAAAAAAGTTCACTCCCGTTGGTATTAGGATTCTCTAGAAAGATAAAAAGTTGGGTTTTGGTGGATTTCGAGAACGTTAAAACTCCACCGAAACTTGATGACTTATTAAACTTCCAAGAAATATTTGATGAAATTGAAGTAATGAATTAAAAGATCATTCTTGTATGTTTTGGGAGGTCCCAAGAAGACTAAACAGTTGGGTTTTGGCGGATTGAAACGAACCTCAATTCACTTACGATCCTTAACTACTTTTTAAAATTTAGGGGAAAATAGAAAGAAATATGTGGGAAAATTAATGATATGACAAAAAAGTTCACTCCCGTTGGTATTAGGATTCTCTAGAAAGATAAAAAGTTTGGTTTTGGTGGATTTCGAGAACATTAAAACTCCACCGAAACTTGATGACTTATCAAAATTCCAAGAAAAATGGGATGAAATTGAAGTAATGAGTTTAATTATGATTCTTGTATGTTTTGGGAGGTCCCAAGAAGACTAAACAGTTGGGTTTTGGCGGATTGAAACGAACCTCAATTCACTTACGATCCTTAACTACATTTTAAAATTTAGGGGAAAATAGAAAGAAATATGAGGGAAAATTAATGATATGACAAAAAAGTTCACTCCCGTTGGTATTAGGAGGTCTCTAGAAGGATAAAAAGTTGGGTTTTGGTGGATTTCGAGAAAGTTAAACCTCCACCGAATCTTGATGACTTATTAAAATTCCAAGAAAAATGGGATGAAATTGAAGTAATGAGTTTAAATATCATTCTTGTATGTTTTGGGAGGTCCCTAGAAGACTAAAAAGTTGGGTTTTGGCGGATTGAAACGAACCTAAATTCACTTACGATCCTTAACTATTTTTTAAAATATAGGAGAAAATAGAAACAAATATGAGGGAAAATTAATGATATGACAAAAAAGTTCACTCCCGTTGGTATTATGAGGTCTCTAGAAGGATAAAAAGTTGGGTTTTGGTGTATTTCGAGAAATTCAAAACTCCACCGAAACTTGATGACTTATTGAAATTCGAAGAAAAATGGGATGAAATTGAAGTAATGAGTTAAAAGATCATTCTTGTATGTTTTGGGAGGTCCCTAGAAGACTAAAAAGTTGGGTTTTGGCGGATTGAAACGAACCTCAATTCACTTACGATCCTGAACTACTTTTTAAAATTTAGGGGAAAATAGAAAGAAATATGAGGGAAAATTAATGATATGACAAAAAAGTTCTCTCCCGTTGGTATTAGGAGGTCTCTAGAAGGATAAAAAGTTAGGTTTTGGTGGATTTCGAGAAGGTTAAACCTCCACCAAATCTTGATGACTTATTAAAATTCCAAGAAAAATGGGATGAAATTGAAGTAATGACTTAAATGATCATTCTTGTATGTTTTGGGAGGTCCCTAGAAGACTAAAAAGTTGGGTTATGGCGGATTGAAACGAACCTCAATTCACTTACGATTGTTAACTACTTTTTAAAATTTAGGGGAAAATAGAAAGAAATATGACGGAAAATTAATGATATGACAAAAAAGTTCACTCCCGTTGGTATTTGGATTCTCTAGAAAGATAAAAAGTTGGGTTTTAGTGGATTTCGAGAACGTTAAAACTCCACCGAAACTTGATGACTTATCAAAATTCCAAGAAAAATGGGATGAAATTGAAGTAATGAGTTTAAATATGATTCTTGTATGTTTTGGGAGGTCCCAAGAAGACTAAACAGTTGGGTTTTGGCGGATTGAAACGAACCTCAATTCACTTACTATCCTTAACTACTTTTTAAAATTTAGGGGAAAATAGAAAGAAATATGAGGGAAAATTAATGATATGACAAAAAAGTTCTCTCCCGTTGGTATTAGGATTCTCTAGAAAGATAAAAAGTTGGGTTTGGTGGATATCGAGAACGTTAAAACTCCACCGAAACTTGATGACTTATTAAAATTCCAAGAAAAATTTGATGAAATTGAAGTAATGAATTAAAAGATCATTCTTGTATGTTTCGGGAGGTCCCTAGAAGACTAAACAGTTGGGTTTTGGCGGATTGAAACGAACCTCAATTCACTTACGATCCTTAACTACTTTTTAAAATTTATGGGGAAATAGAAACAAATATGAGGGAAAATTAATGATATGACAAAAAAGTTCACTCCCGTTGGTATTAGGAGGTCTCTAGAAGGATAAAAAGTTAGGTTTTGGTGGATTTCGAGAAGGTTAAACCTCCACCAAATCTTGATGACTTATTAAAATTCCAAGAAAAATGGGATGAAATTGAAGTAATGACTTAAATGATCATTCTTGTATGTTTTGGGAGGTCCCTAGAAGACTAAAAAGTTGGGTTTTGGCGGATTGAAACGAACCTCAATTCACTTACGATGCTTAACTACTTTTTAAAATTTAGGGGAAAATAGAAAGAAATATGTTGGAAAATTAATGATATGACAAAAAAGTTCTCTCCCGTTGGTATTAGGAGGTCTCTAGAAGGATAAAAAGTTAGGTTTTGGTGGATTTCGAGAAGGTTAAACCTCCACCAAATCTTGATGACTTATTAAAATTCCAGGAAAAATGGGATGAAATTGAAGTAATGACTTAAATGATCATTCTTGTATGTTTTGGGAGGTCCCTAGAAGACTAAAGAGTTGGGTTTTGGCGGATTGAAACGAACCTCAATTCACTACGATCCTTAACTACTTTTTAAAATTTAGGGGAAAATAGAAAGAAATATGAGGGAAAATTAATGGTATGACAAAAAAGTTCACTCCCGTTGGTATTAGGAGGTGTCTAGAAGGATAAAAAGTTGGGTTTTGGTGGATTTCGAGAAAGTTAAACCTCCACCGAATCTTGATGTCTTATTAAAATTCCAAGAAAAATGGGATGAAATTGAAGTAATGAATTAAATGATCATTCTTGTATGTTTTGGGAGGTCCCAAGAAGACTAAACAGTTGGGTTTTGGCGGATTGAAACGAACCTCAATTCACTTCCGATCCTTAACTACTTTTTAAAATTTAGGGGAAAATAGAAAGAAATATGAGGGAAAATTAATGATATGACAAAAAAGTTCACTCCCGTTGGTATTAGGATTCTCTAGAAAGATAAAAAGTTGGGTTTTGGTGGATTTCGAGAACGTTAAAACTCCACTGAAACTTGATGACTTATTAAAATTCCAAGAAAAATGGGATGAAATTGAAGTAATGAGTTTAAATATGATTCTTGTATGTTTTGGGAGGTCCCAAGAAGACTAAACAGTTGGGTTTTGGCGGATTGAAACGAACCTCAATTCACTTACTATCCTTAACTACTTTTGAAAATTTAGGGGAAAATAGAAAGAAATATGAGGGAAAATTAATGATATGACAAAAAAGTTCTCTCCCGTTGGTATTAGGATTCTCTAGAAAGATAAAAAGTTGGGTTTGGTGGATATCGAGAACGTTAAAACTCCACCGAAACTTGATGACTTATTAAAATTCCAAGAAAAATTTGATGAAATTGAAGTAATGAATTAAAAGATCATTCTTGTATGTTTCGGGAGGTCCCTAGAAGACTAAACAGTTGGGTTTTGGCGGATTGAAACGAACCTCAATTCACTTACGATCCTTAACTACTTTTTAAAATTTATGGGGAAAATAGAAAGAAATATGAAGGAAAATTAATGATATGACAAAAAAGTTCACTCCAGTTGGTATTAGGAGGTCTCTAGAAGGATAAAAAGTTGGGTTTTGGTGGATTTCGAGAACGTTAAACCTCCACCGAATCTAGATGACTTATTAAAATTCCAAGAAAAATGGGATGAAATTGAAGTAATGAATTAAATGATCATTCTTGTATGTTTTGGGAGGTCCCTAGAAGACTAAAGAGTTGGGTTTTGGCGGATTGAAACGAACCTCAATTCACTACGATCCTTAACTACTTTTTAAAATTTAGGGGAAAATAGAAAGAAATATGAGGGAAAATTAATGATATGACAAAAACGTTCACTCCCGTTGGTATTAGGATTCTCTAGAAAGATAAAAAGTTGGGTTTTGGTGGATTTCGAGAACGTTAAAACTCCACTGAAACTTGATGACTTATTAAAATTCCAAGAAAAATGGGATGAAATTGAAGTAATGAGTTTAAATATGATTCTTGTATGTTTTGGGAGGTCCCAAGAAGACTAAACAGTTGGGTTTTGGCGGATTGAAACGAACCTCAATTCACTTACTATCCTTAACTACTTTTGAAAATTTAGGGGAAAATAGAAAGAAATATGAGGGAAAATTAATGATATGACAAAAAAGTTCTCTCCCGTTGGTATTAGGATTCTCTAGAAAGATAAAAAGTTGGGTTTGGTGGATATCGAGAACGTTAAAACTCCACCGAAACTTGATGACTTATTAAAATTCCAAGAAAAATTTGATGAAATTGAAGTAATGAATTAAAAGATCATTCTTGTATGTTTCGGGAGGTCCCTAGAAGACTAAACAGTTGGGTTTTGGCGGATTGAAACGAACCTCAATTCACTTACGATCCTTAACTACTTTTTAAAATTTATGGGGAAAATAGAAAGAAATATGAAGGAAAATTAATGATATGACAAAAAAGTTCACTCCAGTTGGTATTAGGAGGTCTCTAGAAGGATAAAAAGTTGGGTTTTGGTGGATTTCGAGAACGTTAAACCTCCACCGAATCTAGATGACTTATTAAAATTCCAAGAAAAATGGGATGAAATTGAAGTAATGAATTAAATGATCATTCTTGTATGTTTTGGGAGGTCCCTAGAAGACTAAAGAGTTGGGTTTTGGCGGATTGAAACGAACCTCAATTCACTACGATCCTTAACTACTTTTTAAAATTTAGGGGAAAATAGAAAGAAATATGAGGGAAAATTAATAGTATGACAAAAAAGTTCACTCCCGTTGGTATTAGGAGGTCTCTAGAAGGATAAAAAGTTGGGTTTTGGTGGATTTCGAGAAAGTTAAACCTCCACCGAATCTTGATGTCTTATTAAAATTCCAAGAAAAATGGGATGAAATTGAAGTAATGAATTAAATGATCATTCTTGTATGTTTTGGGAGGTCCCTAGAAGACTAAAGAGTTGGGTTTTGGCGGATTGAAACGAACCTCAATTCACTTCCGATCCTTAACTACTTTTTAAAATTTAGGGGAAAATAGAAAGAAATATGAGGGAAAATTAATGATATGACAAAAAAGTTCACTCCCGTTGGTATTATGAGGTCTCTAGAAGGATAAAAAGTTGGGTTTAGGTGGATTTCGAGAAAGTTAAACCTCCACCGAATCTAGATGACTTATTAAAATTCCAAGAAAAATGGGATGAAATTGAAGTAATGAATTAAATGATCATTCTTGTATGTTTTGGGAGGTCCCTAGAAGACTAAAGAGTTGGGTTTTGGCGGATTGAAACGAACCTCAATTCACTACGATCCTTAACTACTTTTTAAAATTTAGGGGAAAATAGAAAGAAATATGAGGGAAAATTAATGGTATGACAAAAAAGTTCACTCCCGTTGGTATTAGGAGGTCTCTAGAAGGATAAAAAGTTGGGTTTTGGTGGATTTCGAGGACGTCAAAACTCCACCGAAACTTGATGACTTGTCAAAAATCCAAGAAAAATGGGATGAAATTGAAGTAATGAATTAAATGATCA
>CAVMKK010000141.1:35000-40000 GCA_963682095.1 Potentilla sterilis | reverse complement strand
ACGGCATGACATGTCGTTGTGCACCCTCCTAGCCAAAATGGCCTGGCATGGCATGTCGGTGTGCACGCTCCTAGCCAAGACGGCCTGGCATGGCATGTCGGTGTGCACGCTCCTAGCCAAGACGGCATGGCATGGCATGCCGGTGTGCACGCTCCTAGCCAAGATGGCATGGCATGGCACGGCATGACATTTCGTTGTGCACCCTCCTAGCCAAAATGGCCCGGCATGTCGGGGTGCACCCTCCTAGCCAAAATGGCATGGCACGGTGTCACGGGCCGACTTTGCGGGAGCGCAAAGAGGACCGTGCGGCACTTACTGTCCCTTTGAGAAGGTAGTAAGTCAGCCTTGAGCGTACCTTGCAATGAACAATGGAAACCACACGATATTAATATATTGTACGCAACAAGTAAGAACAGTATAATATAGTTGTGGGGCGAGCTCGTCGACAAGCGAGCGAGCAATTGAATGCAAAGTTGCAAAAGATCTCACGCGACACAGATGATTGAATAATTCCTCTCTTTATTGATGGTAAGACGTTTACAGGGGCGCAAGTACATGTGCTTACCTATACTAGTTCACTAGTCCAACCGTCGCCGACTAGGAACCCCCCTGTATAGTGCAAGTCGGACAAATAGTAACTTGGCACTAGGGAAACATGAATATTAGGAAATATTAATTACAGAAATGCCACTAGCACACAAGCAACCGGCCATAGGCTTAACTCTTGACCTTGGACAAGGTTGCTTGTGGCGTTACAAGTTATATCCCTAACATGCTCCCCCACTTAAGCTGTCGGCGCTCTCGACGACGGCATTAAGGCTAGAGTGCTGCAATCTTCTCCCTGAGCTGCTGGCTTCGTCTTGTGCCTTGAAGTCTTCAATCTGCTGCTGGAACCTCCTGAGTGCTTCGACGTTCTCCCAGCTTGTCTCTTCGTCTCCAACCCCCTTCCACTTGACTAAGAACTGCTGCTGCGGGATAACTTGGACAGCTTGACTGGGGCCTTGGCGATACTTGTTCACCACCCGATCAGCAAGGATTGCTTCGACTTCCCTCGACTTAGTGGGCTTGATCTCCACATGGGGTCGAGTTGGCTTGTTGCGAGAGCCATCTTCAGGATCTGGATGATGGGGTTTGAGATTGCTGACATGAAAGACCGGGTGAACCTTCATCCAAGTGGGGAGGTCGACTTTGTAAGAGCACTTCCCCACTTTCTTGAGAACCGGGAGCGGGCCTTCATATCGGCGGAACAACCTCTTGTCTTTGTTGCGAAGGAACCGGAGCTGTTCGGGGAGTAACTTGACAAGCACCATGTCGCCTTCTTTGAACTCTCGAGACTGGCGGCCTTGGTCTGCCCACTTCTTCATTCGCCTCGCCGCTTTCTCTAAGTAACTCTTGGCAATCTCTGTATTGGCCTTCCACTCTTTAGTGAAGTTGAAAGCCCGCGGATTCTTCCCCTTATACACGTCTTGTACTGTGTGAGGCAGGAAAGGCTGCTGACCCATCACTACTTCGAACGCACTCATGTTGGTGGCTGAACTCTTCTTCGAGTTAAAACAGAACTGGGCCACGTCTAGGAGTTCCACCCAATTCTTCATGTTGGCATGGACAAAGTGTCGCAAATACTCTTCAAGCATTCCATTGAATCTCTCAGTTTGCCCATCTGTCTGAGGATGGTAACTAGAAGAGATGTTGAGTTCCGACCCAAGTAGCTTGAACAACTCTGTCCAGAAGGACCCAGTAAACCTTGTGTCTCGATCACTGACAATACTCTGTGGCACGCCCCAATACTTGACCACATGCTTGAAAAAGAGACTTGCTGTGTCTTCGGCAGAGCAATGCTTTGGGGTTGGCACAAATGTTGCATACTTAGAGAACCTGTCCACCACAACGAGGATACCAGAAATGTCCCCCACCTTAGGGAGGCTTGTAATGAAGTCCAGGGAGACACTCTCCCAGGGCCGAGTCGGTGTGGACAGTGGTTCCAACAAGCCCGGTGTCTTTTGTCTCTCCACCTTATCTTGCTGGCAGATGAGGCAGGTTCGAGTGTACTCCATCACGTCATCTCTCATTTGTGGCCAATAGTATCCCTGCTTCAGAAGAGCATGTGTTCTCTGCCATCCTGGGTGCCCTGCCCACAAGGTGTCATGACACTCTTTCATAAGCATTCTTCGTAATCCCTCGGCACGAGGGACATACATTCGGCCCCCTTTTGTCATTAGCAGGCCGGCTTCCACCCAAAACCTTTGACTTTTCCCTTCCTCTACTAGCTTGACAAGGGCTTGAGCGGCAGGATCCTTTCTCAGACCCTCTTTAACTCTTCCTTTGATGTCGGTTGCGACAGCACTGCCTGTCAACGTCGCTAACACTCGGGTGCTAGCAAGATCCGCCTTCCGACTTAAGGCATCGGCCACTTGGTTCGAGTGACCCGCTTTGTGCTCAAATTGGAAATCAAATTCTGCTAGGAACTCTTGCCACCGCGCCTGTTTAGAGGTCAGCTTCGGGTGTGTTAGGAAGTGACTGACTGCAGAGTTGTCTGTCTTTACAACAAATTTTGCCCCCAACAAGTAATGTCTCCATGTTCTCAGACAATGGATCACCGCCAACATTTCTCTCTCATGTGCGGTATATCTCCTCTCTACCGGAGATAGCTTGTGGCTTTCATATGCCACTGGATGTCCTTCTTGCAGCAAAACTCCCCCGAGCGCAAAGTCAGACGCATCAGTCTGCACTTCAAATGGCTTGTTCAGATCAGGTAATGCAAGGACAGGATCTTTCATCACGGCCCCTTTCAACTTCTTGAAGGCCTGTTCACATTCCTCCTTCCAGTCCCACGTCACTCCCTTCTTTAGAAGCTCTGTCAGGGGAGTGGTCTTCAGCGAGTAATTCTCAATGAACCGCCTATAGTAGTTGGCCAGTCCAAGGAAAGATCGCAATTCTTTCACATTCTTGGGGCTTTGCCACTCTTCAATGGCCTTCACTTTCTCCATGTCCATTCGAATTCTCCCCCTTTCTATGACATGCCCCAAGAATTTAATGGTATCCTGCGCGAAGGAGCACTTCTCGCGCTTGACATACAGCTGGTTGGCACGCAGCTGGTGGAACACTATCTTTAGATGCTCCACATGCTCTTCCAAGGTGGAACTGTAGACCACAATGTCATCTAGGTACACCACCACGAACTTGTCCAGGTAGTCATGGAAGACCTGGTTCATCAATGTGCAGAATGTGGCTGGCGCGTTGGTCAATCCGAATGGCATCACTAGAAATTCAAATGCGCCGTATCGGGTGACGCAAGTAGTCTTTGGCTCATCCCCTTCCGCAATGCGTACTTGATAGTATCCCGACCGAAGATCCAGCTTGGTGAAATATTTGGCACCACTAAGCTGGTCGAACAAGTCGGCAATCAGAGGGATAGGGTACTTGTTTCGCACCGTGACCTTGTTGAGAGCTCTGTAGTCTACACACAATCGCAAGCTCCCGTCATGCTTCTTTTGAAAAAGTACCGGTGCGCCATATGGGGCCTTCGAAGGTTGAATGAACCCTGCTTCTAATAGCTCTTCCAACTGCCTCCTTAACTCGGCCAGTTCTGGTGGAGCCATTCGATAGGGAGCCCTCGCGGGTGGTTTAGCCCCGGGAAGCAACTCAATCTCATGATCCACATTCCTTCTTGGAGGAAGTTCTTTAGGAAGCTCTGCCGGCATCACATCCTTGTAGTTCTCGAGCACTCCCTGAACTTCACGTGGCACTACTTCCTGCTCTATCTCGCCTTTCATCAAAGGAACGAGAACATAAGAGGGGTCCTGACGCTTCACCCCCTTCTTGAATTGGAGTGCTGACAAGAGTCGAGGTTCACTTGGCGAGATTATTTTCACAGGCACAACACATGGCTTCTCTCCCATAATTAGTAAGTTTCGTGCATTCGGAATGGGGATGACTTTGTTCTCCAGCAAGAAGTCCATCCCTAGTATGACATCAAAGTCATCCATCTTTACAATAACAAGGTCCGTCTTCCCTTCCCAACAGTCTAGTTTCAAGGACACCCCTCGAGACAACCCGACTGTGGCTGACGGTGGGGAGTTGACTGCTTTCATGCGGCCGACATCCTTCTCCCACTTTAACTCCAGTCTGCGTGCCTCTACTTCTGACACGAAACTGTGGGTGGCGCCAGTGTCAATCATCACACTCTTGGCCCCTTTCCCATTTAGGCTTCCGCTTACAAACATGAGACCTTTGGGCTGAGACTTCTTAGATGCAATCGGTTGCTTCCCCACTGCATTCAGAAAACTCAGAGCCCCCATATGACCAGGTTCTTCCTCTTCATCTGGGTGGACTTCCGACTCCTTTGCATGAATGTGGGCTTGCAGGGCTGTCAATGCTGTCTTGTGTGGACATTCATTCACCCTGTGAGGCCCTTTACATAGAAAGCATGATAGGGGTCTCGGGGTGAACCAAGTAGCATTGGGTTGTCTTGGAGGGTACACCCCAGTTGAGGCAACTGGCTTGGAGGAGGCGGTATCTCTCACGTTACCCGCTCTTCTGTCTCCTCCCCCAAAACTCGAGAACCTTGACTCGGCTCCCCCACTTTTACTCTGTCCTGGTCTCGCATTTCTGTGGACATTCATGTTTGTAGAGGTTGTGGGTCTCTTGGCAGAGTTCTCTTCAAAAGTATAATCTGTTAGTCTTTCTGCAGCTGCCTGAGCAGAAGCTAGATCTTGAACTCTTTGCCTCTGGAGTTCCGTCCTTGCCCACGGTTTCAACCCTTCAAGGAAATAGAATAGTCGATCCTTCTCTGACATATCTGGAAGGTCGAGCATGATCACAGAGAATTTGCTCACGAATTCTCGTATATTGTTGGTGTGTTTCAACTCCCTTAATTGCCTTCTGGCAATGTAATCTACGTTCTCGGGGAAGAACTGTGCCTTCAATTCTCTCTTGAAGTCTTCCCATGTTTCAATAGTACAAACATTCCTCTGAATGTCGTTGTACTTCGTTCGCCACCA
>CAVMKK010000139.1:100121-185662 GCA_963682095.1 Potentilla sterilis | reverse complement strand
CCCTAAACCCTAAACCCTAAACCCTAAACCCTAAACCCTAAACCCTAAACCTAAACCCTAAACCCTAAACCCTAAACCCTAAACCTAAACCCTAAACCCTAAACCCTAAACCCTAAACCCTAAACCCTAAACCCTAAACCCTAAACCCTAAACCCTAAACCCTAAACCCTAAACCCTAAACCCTAAACCCTAAACCCTAAACCCTAAACCCTAAACCCTAAACCCTAAACCCTAAACCCTAAACCCTAAACCCTAAACCCTAAACCCTAAACCCTAAACCCTAAACCCTAAACCCTAAACCCTAAACCCTAAACCCTAAACCCTAAACCCTAAACCCTAAACCCTAAACCCTAAACCCTAAACCCTAAACCCTAAACCCTAAACCCTAAACCCTAAACCCTAAACCCTAAACCCTAAACCCTAAACCCTAAACCCTAAACCCTAAACCCTAAACCCTAAACCCTAAACCCTAAACCCTAAACCCTAAACCCTAAACCCTAAACCCTAAACCCTAAACCCTAAACCCTAAACCCTAAACCCTAAACCCTAAACCCTAAACCCTAAACCCTAAACCCTAAACCCTAAACCCTAAACCCTAAACCCTAAACCCTAAACCCTAAACCCTAAACCCTAAACCCTAAACCCTAAACCCTAAACCCTAAACCCTAAACCCTAAACCCTAAACCCTAAAACCCTAAACCCTAAACCCTAAACCCTAAACCCTAAACCCTAAACCCTAAACCCTAAACCCTAAACCCTAAACCCTAAACCCTAAACCCTAAACCCTAAACCCTAAACCCTAAACCCTAAACCCTAAACCCTAAACCCTAAACCCTAAACCCTAAACCCTAAACCCTAAACCCTAAACCCTAAACCCTAAACCCTAAACCCTAAACCCTAAACCCTAAACCCTAAACCCTAAACCCTAAACCCTAAACCCTAAACCCTAAACCCTAAACCCTAAACCCTAAACCCTAAACCCTAAACCCTAAACCCTAAACCCTAAACCCTAAACCCTAAACCCTAAACCCTAAACCCTAAACCCTAAACCCTAAACCCTAAACCCTAAACCCTAAACCCTAAACCCTAAACCCTAAACCCTAAACCCTAAACCCTAAACCCTAAACCCTAAACCCTAAACCCTAAACCCTAAACCCTAAACCCTAAACCCTAAACCCTAAACCCTAAACCCTAAACCCTAAACCCTAAACCCTAAACCCTAAACCCTAAACCCTAAACCCTAAACCCTAAACCCTAAACCCTAAACCCTAAACCCTAAACCCTAAACCCTAAACCCTAAACCCTAAACCCTAAACCCTAAACCCTAAACCCTAAACCCTAAACCCTAAACCCTAAACCCTAAACCCTAAACCCTAAACCCTAAACCCTAAACCCTAAACCCTAAACCCTAAACCCTAAACCCCAAACCCTAAACCCCAAACCCCAAACCCCAAACCCTAAACCCCAAACCCCAAACCCTAAACCCTAAACCCCAAACCCCAAACCCCAAACCCTAAACCCCAAACCCTAAACCCCAAACCCCAAACCCCAAACCCCAAACCCCAAACCCCAAACCCCAAACCCCAAACCCCAAACCCCAAACCCCAAACCCCAAACCCCAAACCCCTAAACCCCAAACCCCTAAACCCCAAACCCCAAACCCCAAACCCCAAACCCCAAAACCCAAAACCCCTAAACCCTAAACCCTAAACCCTAAACCCTATAAGAGGGAAGTGTTCACATTGTAATCTTTAAGAATTTTAGATCAAAGAAAAGACTGCATAAGTTCAGTTCATCTATTCTTCTTCAAACACTATTCACCAAGTGAACAGTGTAAAATACTTCACTCGCCACGAGTAAAGGTCACCACTCGCGGAAGCGAACTGACTCATTCTCCAAGCGATTTGGTCATTGATCACAAGTTTGATCCTGATCATACTCTGTTCAAATAACAGAGTAGAAGAATCCTGAATTCTAACATGAATTCAAAATCCGATTCTAACATGGTATCAGAGCCCTGTTGATCAATATCAACTGGGGTGTACCATCTGTTGGATCAGAAACAAAAAAAACAAACACAAGTCTTTAGTTTTCTGCTACTGATATGGCTACATCAGGAGGTAGTTCAGAAAACAGAGTTCCTATCTTTAATGGAGTGAACTTTGATTTCTGGATAATCAAGATGGAGACCATGTTCATCTCAAAAGATCTATGGAGTCTTGTAGATGAAGGATACACAAGACCAGATGCAGCAGAAGAGATGACAATTGCTCGGATGGCTGAACTGAAGTCAAACATCAAGAAGGATGCTAGAGCACTCAATATCTTGCAGACTTCGGTCACAGATGAGATTTTTCCCAGAATCTCAAATGAAAAGACAGCCAAAGCAGCATGGGATGCTCTCAAACTCGAGTACAGGGGCTCAGACAAAGTCAGAGCTGTTAAGGTACAATCTATAAGAAGAGATTTTGAGTATACTAGAATGAAAGATACTGAGTTATTAAGTGATTACAGCACTAGGCTGACTGATATTGTTAATCAGATGAGAACCTACAATGAACCATTAGATGAGATGAGAGTAGTTCAAAAAATCCTAATGAGCCTGAATAGGAAGTATGATGCTATAGTCAGTATTATAGAGGAGACTAGGGATTTGAAAACTCTAGGAGTCCAGGATCTAATGGGAACATTGAAGGCTTTTGATCATAGGTTGACAAGTCATGATGAAGAAACTGAAAAAGCTTTCCAAACACTCAACCTTAACTCTAACAGGAGTGAACCATCTAGTTCAAATTCTAAACAGAAAAAGAACTGGAAAGGAAAAGGAAAGAAGTGGGAGGGAAAATCAAATCAGCAATCAAATGAGAAGAATAGCAACTCAGGATACTCTAAATGTTCTATCTGTAATAAGCTTCATACAGGTGAATGTTGGTTCAAAGGGAAACCAAAATGGTCAAACTGTGATAAGTTTGGTCATGTCAAGAAGGATTGTAACTACAAGGGAAATCAACAGGCTAACAACATAGAAGAGAGTGACACAAACATGTTCTGTGTTACTCATGCTGCAAGTGTTGCAGTAGAAGAGAATGCGTGGCTTGTTGATAGTGCTTGCAGTAATCATATGACGGCGAATGCCAACCTTCTACATGATATTGACTACAACAGCATTACAAGAGTGAAGATGGGAAATGGAATGTTGGTGGATACAAAAAGCAAGGGAAGCATTGCTGTTGAAACCAAGTTTGGAAAGATGTACATCAGAGATGTGATGTTGGTTCCAACTCTGGATTCCAATCTGCTAAGTGTTGGTCAGCTCATTCAGCACAAATATCACCTGTATTTTGGTGATGACACTTGCAAGATCTTTCAGAGAGGGAGCAGCAAGAACCTGATGGTGGAAATCCAGATGAAGAGGAACAGAAGTTTTCCTCTGACTCTCAAGTATGCAACTGAGAGTGCAAGAAGAATGGAGCTGAAGGATGATCCTTGGCTCTGGCATAGGAGGCTTGGACATTTGAATTTTCAAAGTCTCAAGCAACTGCATCAGAAGAAAATGGTGCAGGGACTGCCAACAATCAAAGAAATCAATGAAGTGTGTGAAGGATGTGCTATGGGGAAGCAACACACACTCCCATTCCCAAAAGGGAAAGCCTGGAGAGCAAAAGTACCTCTGGAGCTGGTACATTCTGATGTCTGTGGTCCAATGAGAACCACAACTGATGGAGGAAACAGATACTTTCTGACCTTCATTGATGATTACACAAGAATGACTTGGGTTTATTTCCTGAGACAGAAGTCTGATGTGTTCGCCATATTCAGAAAGTTTCAAGCTATGGTGGAAAGACAATCTGGTCTCAAGCTGAAGAAGTTGAGAACAGATAGAGGTGGCGAATACACATCGAATGAATTCAAGAAGTTCTGTGAAGATATTGGGCTGGAAAGGCAGCTCACTGTTAGCTACACAGCTCAGCAGAATGGTGTAGCTGAAAGAAAAAATAGAACAATCATTGAGATGGCCAAGTCCATGCTCCATGACAAGTCAGTTCCTCAAGAATATTGGGGAGAAGCAGTCAATACTGCTGTGTATTTGATGAACAGACATCCAACAGTTGTTGTCCAAGGAAAGACTCCGTTTGAAGCATGGAGTGGCAGAAAGCCAAGTGTAAATCACTTGAGGGTGTTTGGATCAATTTGTTATGCACATATCCCAGAGGAGCTGAGATATAAACTGGATGAAACCAGTGAGAAGTGTGTATTCATGGGATACAGCTCTCAATCAAAGGGCTATAGGCTCTACAATCTGCAGAAGAAGAAAATGATAATCTGCAAGGATGTTCTCTTCAGTGAGAATTCATCTTGGGATTGGAACCAAGGTTCAGTCCAAAAGAAAGAAGTAAGTGTTCAAAATGAACAAGAGAATCCAGAAGAACTGGAACTCAATCCGCCACAACAAACTCCGACTCACTCGCCAGAAATTCACTCGCAAGGACCTCACTCGCCAGGATCTTCAGAAGTTCAATCAACACCAAGCTCTCCACCAGTAAGGATGAGAAGCTTGAATGAAGTGTATGAAAGCTGCAATGCATGCTTGTTTGAGCCAGAAAGATTTGAAGAAGCAGTGAAGGAAAATGAGTGGAGATCTGCAATGCAAGAGGAGATCAATGTGATTGTGAAGAACAACACGTGGGAGTTAGTTGACAAACCAGACAACAAGGATGTCATAGGTTTGAAGTGGATATACAAAACCAAGCTGAATTCAGATGGTTCTGTGCAAAGAAACAAAGCAAGATTGGTGGCGAAGGGATACTCGCAGATACCTGGAGTGGATTTCAATGAGACCTTTGCTCCTGTAGCAAGACATGAGACTATAAGAGGTCTGATTTCCATTGCTGCACAAAAGGGCTGGTATCTACACCAACTTGATGTCAAATCGGCATTTTTAAATGGAGTGCTGAAAGAAGAAGTATTTGTGGAACAACCACAAGGTTTCATCATCAAAGGCGAAGAGCAGAAAGTTTACAAACTAACAGAAAGCTCTATATGGCCTGAAACAAGCTCCAAGAGCTTGGTATGGTGAGATCGATTCCTATTTCACAGAAAGGGGTTTTCAAAGGAGTGAAAACGAACATGCCCTCTACACAAAGACTGAAGGTAAATCAAGTATTCTTATTGTCTCCTTATATGTTGATGATTTGGTATTTACTGGAAGCTGTGAAAAATTGATTTCAAATTTCAAGTCTGATATGATGAAGAAATATGAAATGAGTGATTTGGGAATCCTGCATTATTTTCTGGGAATTGAAATAATTCAAGCAGTGGAGGGAATCTTCATAAACCAGAAGAAATATGCAAAGACTATACTAGAGAAGTTCAAAATGCTAGGTTGCAATCCGGTTGCAATTCCTCTAGTGGTCAATGAGAAATTCTCCAAAGAAGATGGAAGTGGTTCTGCTGATGAGAACTTATACAGAAGCTTAGTGGGAAGCTTGCTATACTTGACTGCAACAAGATCAGATATTATGTATGCAGCAAGCTTGATGTCCAGATTTATGCACAACCCCACCAAGATACACTATGGAGCTGCAAAGAGAATCCTGAGATACATCCAAGGAACAATGGACTTTGGAATCTTGTATGAGAGGAATGTTGAACCAAAACTCTTTGGGTTCTGTGACAGTGACTGGGGAGGTAGTGTAGATGACTTGAAGAGCACATCTGGATACACTTTCACACTAGGAACAGGAGTGTTCTCCTGGGCTTCAAAGAAGCAGAAATCAGTGGCATTGTCCACAGCTGAAGCTGAATATGTCGCAGCTTCAATAGCCACTTCACAAGCAATATGGCTAAGGAGAGTCATAGAAGACTTTGGTGAGAAAAACAGAACAGCAACCACCATTCTCAGTGATAACAAGTCTGCAATAGCAATGAGCAAGAACCCTGTCTATCACAGTAGGGCCAAGCACATCGCCTTGAATTTTCATTACATCAGGGATGCAGTAGAAGAGAACAAGATCGATTTGGTGTACTGCAATACAGATGACCAAGTTGCTGATATCTTCACCAAGGCTCTGCCAAGAGAGAGGTTTGAATACCTCAGAGGCCTGCTAGGCATGATGCGGCAAAGCAAAAGCAGCAAAGAAAATGCGGCAAAGCATTAAGGGGGAGTGTTGAAGTTAATGCTTTTCCTGCAAAGACTAGGAACCGACTGGAAAGCTGATATGCTTTCCAGCAGCTGCTTCACTGTTTGCTCCAGTCAAAGTTTTCAACTAGATATTTTGTTGAACACTAAATCTAGATTATCTTGTAATTTAGATATTTTCTAGGTCGGTTTGTAATCCCTGTAAGAGGGAAGTGTTCACATTGTAATCTTTAAGAATTTTAGATCAAAGAAAAGACTGCATAAGTTCAGTTCATCTATTCTTCTTCAAACACTATTCACCAAGTGAACAGTGTAAAATACTTCACTCGCCACGAGTAAAGGTCACCACTCGCGGAAGCGAACTGACTCATTCTCCAAGCGATTTGGTCATTGATCACAAGTTTGATCCTGATCATACTCTGTTCAAATAACAGAGTAGAAGAATCCTGAATTCTAACATGAATTCAAAATCCGATTCTAACAACCACCACATCATCAATGTAAACCTCCAAAATACCCCCGAGGATATCATGGAAAATTAGGTTCATAGCACGTTGATATGTCGCTCCTGCATTGGTAAGGCCAAAAGGCATACTGAGATACTCGAAAGCCCCTGTAAAACCAGGACAACGAAAAGCAGTCTTAGGAATGTCAGGCTCATAAATTGGGATTTGGTGATAGCCAGCTGTCCCGTCCATGAAAGACAACATCTCATGCCCTGCCACTGCATCAACCAACACATCTGCAATAGGCATAGGGTAAATGTCCTTTGGTGATGCAGCATTAAGATCTCTGACCGGACTGACTTTAATTCATCAGCATTTTGAATCAATTGTAAAGTCACTAAAGCATGCAGAATCAGAGACAGAGGTTGATGATGTTCACCAAGTTTGAATTGCATTTCCTTGTGGGGGTTCAGGTCCGTGCAGGCGGGGAACAATGTAAGAGGCCCAAGACAGAAGAATCTCTTTATAGTAAATGCAGAAAGGCTGGCCTATGGAAGTTTGCAAGTAAATTCGGCAATAGCTCTGAGGTGTTTGGATTTCAAGTGTCACTAGATAGTACAATGGGGGTAATTACCATAAGTTTTCTTTTCCTTCCATGCACTTTCAGATATGTTGTAGCTAGCTAACCAAAGACTGACATTAGGTTCACTGCATGTAATTTGATTAAACTAGAGAATGGATCATGAGGAGACACCTGAGGAGATGGCATCCCACTTTACATGTGCAGAGTTTGAGACATCTCAAACCGTCATCATAGGAGCGAGGCATATGGTATGCATTTTCCAAGTTTGTTGTCCTTGTGGTAAAAGCACTGCTTGCTCTAGTATCAGAAATATGATATAGGTGAAGTTATACCATGTGAAACAGGCTTGAGCTGACAGCAAATGTTGTCTGCTTAAGCTGATCTGTCACATGCTCAAGCTGGTGTATTCTTTCATGCTTTAGGCTTTTAAACATCAAACCTGGTTTTCTTGCAAGGTTTATTGACGGTGTTTTTCACCCTTGCACCATCACAAGTGTAAATTGTCCAATAAATGCTTTTCAATGGTTTGTTCCTACAGGCTGCTGTTGAGGTAAGTTGCGAGCCATGTATAAGAAACTATGTTCGAAGATACTGCTTGGATATCCTTGAGTTATCTGCGTGTTTAAAAGCTAATGGAAATTATGCAATAGGTGCCGAGTTTCAAAGAAAGCCACTGAATAGGATCGAAGGTGCGCAATGGCTACTTCTCCAGAAGGCTGAAGATGATAGTCTTACTGACCTTACTTTTGAGCTGCCAGAAGACGAACTGAATAAGTTGTTATGCGACTTTGAGAAGTTTTATCTTAGAGCCAGTGTTGGTAAATATGCGCACCTATGGAGCGAGCAGCGGAAGTTGATATTGCATGATGCTATATTTGATCTCCTTCTACCTCTAATGGAGAAAGAAGCAAGATCCTTGTTGACCAGTAGAGCAAAACTGGTTACAGATGGAATATGGAAAAGTGCTGTGGGATAAAGTCTCTATGACTCCGGCATATCAACATAAGAAAAATAAGATTAAGTCAGATGAAGCTTCTGAAGGTCATGGCTTGCTGTTGGGGTGAAGCTGAAACTACTTTAGTGATATTAATTAGATTCATTCGGGGAACTGCTAGATGTGCTTTGTATAGGTTTTTTTTTTCCTGGGAGTCTTATTACACTGGATACGGCAACAATACTATTGATAGGCTGCAGGGTACTGATTATGACAAAAAACGCGTTTTGAAGTTCGTGGATGATCACCGACCAAGTGTTGTGATTATTGGAGCTGTAAATATGTCTTGTATTCTCATAAGACAACTCATAAATTCGGTAAGTGTTTTTACAGTAATCATATGCATGTTATATGGCTCTTAGTTTGTGGTTATTTTTTAGGATACGCTACATCAATCAACATGTATACTGCTTCGACCGTTATATGACTCTTGTCATTATCAGGTAAATTTACAACTGAGTGCATAGACTTTTAAGAATGCTGTGCCTCGGTTCAGGACTGTCTTTGGGGATGAATCTTTGGGTCGCCTGTATGAAAATTCTCAGACTTCTTCCAATCAGCTACCTGGGCAACCAGGTATATATCAATTGTTTTCTTGTGTGGAACTTACGTGATGATGTCATGGAGATGATTGTATCTTCTTTCTTATCTGGAATTATCAGGTAATGTCAAGCGGGCAGTGGCTCTTGCGCGTTTTCTTCAAAATCCACCGTCAATGGTTGCGACACTCTGTGGGCCTGAAAGAGATATTTTATCTTGGAAATTGCTCAGTTCCCCTTTTGAAGACGTTCTCACCCCGGACGAGAAGTACAAGATGATTGAACAGGTCATGGTAGGTGTTACAAACCAATTCATTTTCGGACTTGGACCTGGAAAGGCAGCACATTTGCAGCAGTCGTTGGTAACATCTGGATGCGCACTATCTGATCGGAGGGGGTTTGTTACATTGCACCATCTTGGTGAAAAGGTGTTTGATAATGCAGTCGGTTCTTGCGTGTTCGGCCGAGTTGCAGTAGTAGCAACCAATTCCAATTGGATGATACAAGAATATGTCCAGAATCCTATATTCTTGCTCAGGAATTGGTGAAAGAAGTTTATAATGATAAGGACGCGCTACAGTGCATTAGGGACCGACCTGGTTACCTAGCTTGAAAGGCTCGACATTGAAGCATTTGCTGGAAGCATGCCACGTGAGGATAAGATGCAAACTCTGTGTGATATAAGGAAAGAGTTAATACAGGGTTGTCAGGATCTGAGGAAAGAGTGTGAAGAACTAAGAGTCGATGAAATTTTTCATCTGCTTTCTGGTTTAACTGATGACGCCATTTGTGAAGGACGAATTGTGCAGGCTAGAGTGTATACTGTATGTTTTTCTAGGTCAAATTTAATGGCTGAACTTGGAGTGGTGGGTACGCTTCGGAAAGAAGACTTTTTAGATGATGGAAGGCGTAGTAGAGGCTTGAATAAAAAGCTGAAGATTGGTGATGTCATCACTTGCAAGATCAAAAGTGTTAAGAAGATGAACTTTGAGATTATACTTAGTTATGAATATTATCTACAATCTTGATTCTAAGTACTTATTTGCGATATCCTTCAATCAGTACACTAATTTGTACATGTATCGCGGGTAGCGAAGTGTATGTTACCGATGGGAAATGCTTATGATGTTCATATTGCTAATACAATACTGGAAATTAGAAGGCTTAGTTTTTAAATGTTTCCATTTTCCTTCCCTATTGTTACAAGTGGAGATGGAAATTGATCTGAAAATCCTTTGAGCAAGTTAGCAGGGGGTGCTAGCTTGCTAGGATATCATATTGTCACGAGCTTACTTTAATCGCCTTGATCACTCGTGCGGCCTTAGCACTTTGCTTGCTAAGTCAGCCTTCCTTGTATCGCACAACTCCTTGGCTAGAACAACCGAAAGAGAACGAAGCTCTTGGAGAATAGAAACTTGTATTAACTTTAAAGAAAGCTTTACAAGTGTTTGTGGCTTTTCCTCTTGTTGCCAAAATGGGAGGGGTGCACCTCTATTTATAGGCAACCCTCCTTGCCCTATGATGGTTCTAGAGTTATCTAGTTACAAGAGTATTCTAGATTTCCCTATACAATCTAGAATTGTCTAAGGCTATACAAGGTGCTTCCTAGAGTGTTCTAGAGGGATCTAGGTTCTCCTTGAACCTCCCTCAATGCTCCACAATATTCTAGAGGTGCCTAGAGATGTCTAGAGATTTCTAGATCCTTCCGGAGATCTCTATGACATTCTATGACACTCTAGATCTCTCAAGAACACTCTTGTATTCTCCAAAACCTTCCTTGAGCCATGCTTGTCTCAAAAGGCTCAATGAAACTTCTAGCAAATGAGCGGGGTGTGACACTCTCCCCCACCTATGCTCGCGACGCCCTCGTCGCGTCTTCGTAGTATTGCTGGATCTTGTCCTTGAATTGCCATAGCAAGTCTTCGGACTCCCAGCTTGCCTCAGTATCGGGATGTCCTCTCCATTTGACAAGGTACTCTTTGTAGGGTGGCACGCCTCGGCGTCGAATGGTTCAGTCCGCGAGTACTTCTTCTACTTCCTTGTCGAATGAGGTGATGACGGCAGTCGGTGCCCGATGAGAAACTCCCCTTGATGGGTCTTCCTCGTCTTCATGGTATGGCCTTAGCATGCTGACATGGAAGACCGGATGAATTTTTAACTTGGGCGGCAAGTGAAGCTTGTATGAAACTTTGCCAATACGTTTGATGACTTCGAATGGCCCTTCGTACTTGCGTATTAAGCCTTTGTGTACCTTCCTAAAGGCCTTGAACTGTTGTGGCAAGAGTTTCACGAGTACAAGGTCCCCTTCCTTGAACTCCACATGCCTTCTCTTCTTGTCCGCCCATTTCTTCATTCGTGACGTAGCCTTATGCAACGCCGCTCGAGCTAGCTCCGTCTGCTCATGCCAGGACTTGGCAAACTTATATGCGGCTGGACTCTTTCCCTCATAGCGTGTGGCAAGGGAAAGAGGTGTCGTCGGCTGCTGCCCCAGGATAATTTCAAAAGGACTTTTACCGGTCGCCTCGCTTTGCTGCAGGTTGAAGGAAAAGTGCGCCACGTCCAAAAGCTTGGCCCAGTCCTTTTGATTGGCACTTACGTAGTGCCGCAAATATAACTCAGGAAGAGCATTGAATCGCTCCGTTTGCCCGTCGCTTTGAGGATGAAAACTTGTTGAGAAGTCCAAGTCTGTCCCCAACATTTTGAACAACTCTGTCCAAAACCTCCCAGTAAAGCGCGGGTCTCGATCGCTAACAATGCTTCTTGGTACGCCCCATAGTTTGACTACATTGCGTAGGAATAGCCTAGCGGTTTCCTCTGCAGCGCAGTCGGTTGACGCGGCCATAAAGGTTGCATACTTGCTAAACCTGTCCACCACCACGATGATGCTTCCGAATCTTTCGGACTTCGGTAGACAAGTGATGAAGTCCATAGAGACACTCTCCCATGGTCTCTCGGGAATTGGCAAGGGGTTCAGCAAGCCCCCTGGCTGCTGCTGGACGGTCTTGTCTTGTTGGCATACAAGGCAAGTCCGAACGTACTCCTCTACCCCATCACGCATTCGCGGCCAATAGTAGATGGACTTCAATAGAGCAAGCGTGCGCCTTACCCCTGGATGGCCGGCCCATAAGGAGTGATGACACTCCTTTATCAACTCCCTTCTTAAGTTGCCCCACCTTGGTACGAAGATACAGCGGCCTTTGGTGTAGACTAAGTCATTGTCGAGCCAAAACCTCCGCGTCTTCCCTTCCTTTATCAAGGCAATGATGGTTTGAGCTTGTCCATCCGCCTTGAGTCCCTCTTTAATCTTATCCAACAATGGGCTGGTGGCTTGAGAGATGCTAGCCAGCTCCGCTTTGCGGCTCAAAGCGTCGGCGATGACATTCACCTTCCCTGGCTTGTACTCCATAATGTAGTCGAACTCGGCCAGGAAATCTTGCCATCGTGCTTGCTTGGGACTTAACTTCCTTTGGGTTTGGAAGTAGCTAGTTGCCACATTGTCCGTCATGATCACACACTTTGTCCCAAGTAAGTAATGTCGCCACACTCGTAGACAATGAATGATGGCCGTCATCTCCTTCTCTTGCACCGTGTAGCGCCGCTCCGTGTCGTTGAGCTTCCAGCTTTCGTAAGCAATCGGGTGACCCTCTTGCATAAGCACTCCGCCGATAGCAAAGTCAGACGCATCGGTGTGCACCTCGAATGGCTTAGTGTGGTCGGGAAGACTCAACACCGGTTCCTCGCATATGGCCTTCTTCAAGTCTTCAAAGGCTTCTTGACACTTCGGCGTCCACTCCCAAGCCTTGTTTTTCTTGAGAAGGTCTGTTAAAGGCGCTGCTCTCGCCGAATAACTCTTGATGAATCGGCGATAGTAGTTCACTAGCCCAAGAAATGATCGTAATTGATGCACCTTGGTGGGTGGCTCCCATGCTTGGATGGAGTGCACCTTGCAATCCTCCATCATCAACTTGCCGTCTCGGATCTTATGCCCCAAGAATAATACCTCCGACTTAGCAAAGGAGCATTTTTCCAACTTGATGTACAGCTCGTTTTCCCTTAGCACCTTGAACACTTCCCGCAATTGCTCCACGTGTTCTTCCAAGGTTCGGCTGTACACAACGATGTCGTCGAGGTAGACGACCACGAACCGATCGAGATAGGGCTGAAACACCTTGTTCATCAAAGTGCAACGTTGCCGGTGCATTGGTTAGACCGAATGGCATAACTAGAAATTCGAAGGAACCATACCTTGTTATGCACGCGGTCTTTGGTTCGTCGCCTTCGGCGATACGAACTTGATAATACTCCGAGCGCAAATCCAGCTTTGTAAAGTAGCGCGCGTGCCCCAGCTGATCGAACAAGTCGGCGATGAGAGGAATGGGGTACTTATTCTTTATGGTAACCTTGTTGAGTGCCCGATAATCTATGCACATACGAAGTGAACCGTCTTTCTTCTTTTGAAACAGGACCGGGGCGCCAAATGGGGCCTTCGAAGACCGAATAAACCCTGCATCTAGTAGATCTTTAAGCTGCCTCCTTAGTTCGGCTAACTCGGGAGGCGCCATTCGATACGCACCCATGGCAGGTGGTTTGGTGCCCGGCTCCAATTCGATCGCATGGTCCACTTCCCTTCTTGGTGGCAGCTTCTTGGGAAGTTCAGACGGTGATACGTCTTTAAACTCCTCAAGAATCGCAGCCACTTCCTTGGGCATGTCAGCTTGCGGGCTCAACTCCTCGTCATCGTACTCTTTGAGGATCGCCAAGTAGCTTTCCTCGTTCCTCCGAACGCCTTTCTTGAACTGCATCGCGGACAACACTTGTGATTCTACCTTGCAGCCCCTTGTTGTCGGCACCACGCACGCTTTGTTGCCATCCATAATGCACATGTTGTTGGCAAACGGCACCGCAAACGCCTTCACCTGATCGTGAAATTCCAGCCCTAGGACCACTTTATAGTCATCCATCGGAACTATAGAGAAATCGAGTTTGCCTTGCCATGCCCCTACATGGACCTCGACTCCCCTTACGACACCGTGGATAGGCCTGGCAGGTGAGTTGACAGCCTTGATGGAGCCCCCTCCATTGCTGCCTCTAAGTCTGAGCCTCCTTGCTTCCTCTATAGAGATGAAGTTGTGTGTCGCACCCGTGTCGAGCATTGCTGTTGTTGGGTTGCCTCCGATCGCAATGTCGACAAAGAGTAGGCCCTTGGCTTCGATTTTGGGTGTCGAGCGGATCATGTTGAGTAACTGCATCGACCCCAATTGTGCACCACCAATGCCACCTTCGGCTACTTCCTCGCTTTGATGACTTCCTAGGAGTGCGCTTAGCGCTCTCCTTTGAGGGCAGTCCTTAGCCCAATGCGGACCATCGCAAAGGAAACACTTGTTGTAGATGGGCTTACTCGAACTCCTTGTTTCCTTTTGCTTGCCCTTGTCCTTGCTCTTTGCCGGGTAGTTATCTTGACGGGACTCGTCTTTGCGTTGGCTCTTATCTCCCCCAACTTTGACATATCTACTCTTCTTATCCTTCGGCTTTGATGCAGCCTCTCTTGGACTGGTATAGTCAATTAGACTTTCGACCATGGCTATGGCGGTCGCAAGGTCTTGTACCCTGCGACGTCGTAGCTCCGTCTTTGCCCATGGCTGCAGACCATCCATAAAGTTGAAGAGAGCATCCTTGTCCGATAGATCGGGGATCTCAAGCACCAAGTTGGTAAACTCCTTTATATAGTCGCGAATAGGCCCTGAGTGCTTGAGCCTTCGCAAGTGAGCTCTCGCCTCATCCTCGGCATTCTCGGGATAAAATTGCTTTTTAAGCTCTTTTGTAAAGTCATCAAAGGTAGCCATGGTGCACGTACCTTTCTCAACGTCGCCTCGCCTCCTTCGCCACCAAAGCATGGCGGTATCGGTGAGATAGAGAGCCGCGGTCTTGATCTTGGCATCCTCATCAGTGATGCCTACGGCTCCAAAATACTGGTCCAGCCCCCATAAGAAGTTGTCGACTTCCCGAGCGCAGCGCGAGCCCCCAAAGCTCTTTGGTTTTGGTACTTCGATGTGCCTTGCCTCAGCTACTCCGCTGCTGCCTACCCCTGCCGCTAACGCCCGCCTGCATAGGACCAGCTCCTCTCGCATCTCCTCGATGCGTGCAAGCGCGCCATTGAGCTCCCTTTCGTGGGCTTGACACATTTGGGCGAGTTCACCCCTGAACTCCTCGCGCATCTTCATCTCCATTTGCGATAGCATATCCTTGATCGCAGAGTGGATCGCAGCATCCTCCTCTTCTAGGCCATCAACCCGTTGGCCTAGATCTTCCGTTCGGAGGCCTAGCTCCTCCACCTGGGCTCTGTAGCCATCCACACTCGCTTCCACTTGAGCAAGGCGTGAATCGAGCACAGCTATCAAATCCCTCGACTTCTCCCCCTGAGATGTCTACGGAATAGAGATGTCACTGCGGCCACTTTCGCGCGTCACTCCTTCGACAGGGTCAGTCCGAGAGGTGCCACTCTTGGCAATCTCGGTAGGCTTGGCAGTACCACTCTTAACCATCGTATCGGACTCGGTTGTATCGGATAAGGCTGTATCGAGCGAGGCTCTGATACCAACTGTCACGAGTTTACTTTGATCGCCTTGATCACTCGTGCGGCCTTAGCACTTTGCTTGCTAAGTCAGCCTTCCTTGTATCGCACAACTCCTTGGCTAGAACAACCGAAAGAGAACGAAGCTCTTGGAGAATAGAAACTTGTATTAACTTTAAAGAAAGCTTTACAAGTGTTTGTGGCTTTTCCTCTTGTTGCCAAAATGGGAGGGGTGCACCTCTATTTATAGGCAACCCTCCTTGCCCTATGATGGTTCTAGAGTTATCTAGTTACAAGAGTATTCTAGATTTCCATATACAATCTAGAATTGTCTAAGGCTATACAAGGTGCTTCCTAGAGTGTTCTAGAGGGATCTAGGTTCTCCTTGAACCTCCCTCAATGCTCCACAATATTCTAGAGGTGCCTAGAGATGTCTAGAGATTTCTAGATCCTTCCGGAGATCTCTATGACATTCTATAACACTCTAGATCTCTCAAGAACACTCTTGTATTCTCCAAAACCTTCCTTGAGCCATGCTTGTCTCAAAAGGCTCAATGAAACTTCTAGCAAATGAGCGGGGTGTGACAATATGCTAACTTGCTAGGATATCATATGGGCATGTGATTCCTTATCCAATATTATTCCATGTGTGGATGGGTTTGATATGATCTAGCTAGGAAGAAGCCGAATTGCCATCCAAAGATTAGACCCAATCGTACTAAACTATCATACCCAGCATTTTCATGCAAAAGAGCCTAAAGCTACATGTGAAAGGTCAATTTCTATGAGTAACTATTTAGATTTTTTTTTCTTTTGATTCTACGTCAACATTAAATGATTCATGAGTTCAAATATGAGGTGATTGAAAAAAACTTATCTGTGTTGAAGGAAAAACGTATTATGTGCCTTCGTCAATGTAACTGACGATAGATAATTATGTAGTCATTATTGTCATTAATGTATTTCCTATTACCGTTGTAATACTCACCCTATATAAAGGGGATTATCAATGAAATGAGTAGACCAATTCCGATTATTCTACAACACGTTATCAGCACTTTGCTTTAGCCAGAAAAAAAAAAAAAAAAAAAAAAACCCTAGGTCTTTGTCTCTGAAAAAAAAAACCCCAGCAAAACACTTCTGCCGGAAAAGAAGACCTCCTCACCAGAAATCCCTTCTGCCGACAACCACTTTGTCGGCAACGATGACTTCTGGCGACAACTCGTCGTCGGAAAAGGAAGAAAAATCCAGGCTACCACTCTACCGACGATAGGCTTGTCGGCAGAGCATAGCATCTCATCGGCACACCCAGAAATCTGCTCTGGGCACCTGCACCTCTCCAGATCGCCTCGCCGCCGTGCAGATCGGACTGCCCCAGCTCGGCCCGCCGCCGCTAGCTGCACCAGCAGCTGCCCTGCTCCTATGCCAGCCCACCTTCGATGACGACATCGATCCAGATCGGACCACATCCCGCGCCGACGACGCTGCCTCGCCTGGCTCGATCCAGCAGCCCAGACGACGCCAACCTCCGATCGGCCTCGACCCAGTCGCGGCGAAGACGTCTGCTCTCTCTGTGGCCCAGCCGAGCGCCGACGACGCCAGCCCAGCCGATTTGCTCACTCTCCGATCGGATCCAACCTCCGATTCGTCCGACGATCGGCCATCGCCGCTCGGCCTAGTTTCTGACTCGCCTCGATGCCCTCCGATCGCCGCTGCAACCCGGATCGTCCCCCCCCCACCGATCCAGTCGATCACCTGCATCGACCCCCCCCCCGATCCGGCCTCCTCCAGCGCCATCGACGCCGCTCCAGCAGCCCCGATCCGGTCCCCCTTCGTCCAGCAGCCCCGATCCGATCGCCAGCACAGCCAAGATCCGATCCCGCTTCTACCGACGACAACTCGTCGGGTAAGGCTGCCTCCCAGAAGTTCTACCGACAAAGCTTCGTCGGCAGAAGCTTGACCCGACCCGGTCTTGTTGGGCCTGACCCGGATCTGCTGACCCGACCCACGAAAAAAAAACAGAATTTTCTTTTTGGGATAAAAAATTTAAAGGTAATTTTTGAAATTACCGCACAGTAATTTATATTTACTTCACTGTGTGACTATTTACTTTATTACTATTTACTGTTTTACGAACTTAATGGTAAATGTGAAATTGCTTAATTTATATGATAAATGTGAAATATATATGATTAAAGTGACTAATCATATGAATATTGTTTTTATGTGGCATAACAATTACGATACGGCGATCAATACGTGACGATTACTTGGAGACGGAGATAAAGCAATCGCTTCATATGCAGTTTATTTGGCAAACTTACAAAAAGCAACGATAATGGAATTTCATTAAACTTCACATGCAATGAAAATGGAAAAATCAAAATTTTATTGTGATAACGAAATTTCACGAAGCATCGGAGTTACCATAATGTATATTGGTTTATATTAGTCGTCGTGCATGTCATTTACACTACGAGATTAATACATTAGATTCTTCCTCTATTTTAAAGATGGTTTAACCATCACATTTTAGTTTTGACATATTGGACTCTGAAGAATTTGAGTACCAAATTCCCCTATTAAGCCGACTAAGGCTTGAGCATGGTATATTTATGCAAATTGCTTTATGTAAATAGCTAAATAAATAATTTCAATATCTTGAACGACAATGTAAGGTCTAAGAAAAAAATCCCTGAAATTTAATTATGCAAAGTAATGCAATCACCCTAAAACAAAGGGCAATGATGATGTAAGTTATGAGAAAACAAAGGGTAATGACGATGTAAGGTCTTAGACAAAGAAATTTCCTGAAACAAATTATGCAAAGTAATGCAACAACCCTAAACCAAAGGGTAATGACAATGTAAGGTATGAGAAAAAGAAATTTTCTGGAACACATTTTGCTAAGTAATGCAACAACCCTAAATCAAAAAACAATTACGATGTAAGGTCTTAGAAAAATATATATATATTCTTGAACAAATTGGGCAAAGTAATGCAACGACCCTAAAACAAAGGGTAATTACCATGGACGTAAAATTCATATAATCATCCAAAAGTAAGTGGAAACAATGTAACATTTAAAAGATGACATAGGGGACATGTCATGTGCAGTGAAGCACTCTGCCATTGTTGTAATTCAATGAACTATTGATACGTACATTATAAGCTAGCAAAGAATTAGCTACGACTTTCAATAAATATGAAAAATCATATGAGTACGCGGATTTTGGAAAAGTATCTTCAATATCCAACAGTAACATTGAAAATGAGTTTACAACTAAAAACATAATATCTGGGAAGAATATGTTAAATGACAAATCTCATCATTGCAGCTATTAAAAGAGCAAAAAGGATCTGGCTCAATCCAAGATAGACTTTGATTAGTCTACTTTAAAAATTTTAAGATATCCTTATAAAGGCCATTACGCCTAAATACGACTTTTGGTCCAAAATTAGACTTTTGGTCTTAAAATTTCTCTCTCTAAATTGGATAAGACTAAATGTAATCGTTGCCATGTTAATTTTTTGAATCTTCTCTAAAGGAATTGAGATTATTCAAATTTTATTCATAATACACATGATTCAATTTTCTACATCTAACTTTGCAAAGTATTGTATAAAGTAAAGCAACACATCATAATATAGGCATGAAACAAAGAACCGTGTGCAAAGAAACGCACAATGTAATCCCTAAAATAATAGTACTGAAGAACAGTAACACTATATCAATAGTATATGATAATGATTAGTATATCAAAGAAAGTGATAATGATCAGTATATATTTTCCTTTGGGATTCATAATACACCTGCCTAATTGGGATTACAATACCTTTTCATTACAATCCCCATCGATTTACTCTAAAGAACTTGAGTTACGTTTCGATGTATATATTGAGCATATGTCAAATTGACAATTTATGCGATAAAAGAAAATTGAATTTTGTTTTCCACATTATAAAGAAATTTACGCCACGATTTTTCATGTGAAAAAGATACAAGTGAGAATTCATTTGAGCTCCTTTGCATTACCTCTAAATGACTGCGAATGTAAACGAGTATTAGAGAAGATTATATGTCAACTTAGTAGGTTCTAAGTAACCGCTAATTAAATCCAACGTCATAAGAAAATGATCTTTTGGAATTCTGACATAGATTGGCTTTGATATGGTGATCCATACATTAAAGAAACTACTATGGACACCCATATTTTTGGATAAATAGAAGCAAACACCAGAAGAATATGGTTCACACACGAATCTGAGGACGATCAATGAACATTTTATCCTCAAATATTGTCATATAGGGTTGAAGACGTATGTTCAATTCCTAAATTCCGCCGCTCCCCCAATGTGGCATTATAATATATTTGATGCACAAGCATATGCATTTATACCTTATTATGCTTCTCCTATCCGTCATGATTTTATGGATAAAAGTACATCATTCAAAGCCTATTCGTTAAAGCAATTATGATTGAGATCATCATATGCAAAGGACACATGAGTTTCTCATTATGTTGTTATATTGAATCAAAAGAGGATTCAGTGGATCGATTCAACCAACTTGCGGACACCATAAATATTTTATGGTGTTGGTTGTTGTGTCGACACACTGGTCACGTGTCATGACACCATCCACAATTAAAATTTATGCTGCTTATGCTAGAAAGTCAAAGCACTTAGGCCGGGTTAATTTCCGTAGGTGTGATGATTTTATGGCTTATTATATGAGATTTGTAATGGACATCATATTCCTATATATAAAAACCCAATTGGTCTCACGGAAAACGACTACAGTAATAGTCTTAATATTGGTAAAGCACACCAATACTTCCGTTTTGGGTTATGCAATTTTTGCATGCAGCGTTACTTTTTCATCTATGGCCATCATCATTGAACCAATTTACACCATAGCTAGTGACTATGTGTGAGGATTTTAAAGGATTTCAAACGAACTTGTAATCCTTGAGCTCTTTTGGATTGACACGGATCTACAATCTTTGAGCTCCATTAAATGTTTTTATGTGCCAAAATTGCGCCGCCACAGCGCACAATGATGGGTCCATTGAGATGAATAAATATTTATGCTGGATATGAACTTCCAGCTATAGTCCGCTATGTCGAAACCTTGACAGGCGATCTCTTCACCGCTAGATTTGCGGAGTGTCACTTTGATGAGACAGTCTTCCCGTCGTTAGGGGGAGATAAGAACAAGCATGTTCAAGTGGAACGACAGGAATTGTCGTGGTTTGTCCCCACTGTGTCTCATCTCGATCCCCAAAAATCACACAAAGTAAGGTGTGTAGATATCTTATACATTAAAGTGACGAGATCATATAAACATGCTGCAAATATACCTGCAAGGATTGTGTTTTATCAAAAGGACATGGTACCACCCAAGAGGAATTGGGTATTGTACTGCCACCATGGATGGTGGCATGGTGACGCCATAAGTGGCATAAATGGTGTCACAGGCCGTGGCTCTCCAAGGAAGAGGGGGAGGCCACCTTAAGTTCGATACATACTTGTGTAAAGGAAGAAAACAAGTTTGGCACAACCTGATCTATTGATCAGTGATACTCAAATCCGTCTCATGAGAATATTTATGGATTGTGGTTATCATTGGGGGACGCCTCAAATGTTAGAACCAATCCTTAAAGTATAGAGATCTCTACAAACACATTACACTAGTGTACATGAGGACGTGGAATAATGAGTCTACTATCGAACCATACTTCGTTGAAAAATGTCAACTTAGTAAACTGGCCTAATGGAAAGAAGCGATCCAGTATAAACAAAGAGATAGGTCTTTTGGGCAGGTGACGCCGACACCGCAAATATAAACCCTATCAAATATATCTTTGTTAGAATGCGTAATGAGAATAAGAGTATGCAAACTCACCTTATGGCGCAAGGTCTCTCAAAAACGCACTGGAATCGACTACGAGGAGATATTCTCTCGTAATGGACTACGATGAGACAAACTCTCGTAATGGATGTCATTGCACTCCACTACCTTGTCAGTTTGGTAGTTTCCGAAAAACTGAACATGCAGCTTACGAAAAGTGATCAAAACATATATCTCTATGGGGATCTAAATTAAGAGATATACATGAGGATCCTAAACGGACTTGATCCACCCAAATCAAGTGACTCTAGATCACATGAGTACGTTTGCAAAAGAAATTGAAACGTTCACTAAAGTGACTACTTGATTGGAAAGGGATTGATGAATTATGTCCTTGCGTTTTCATTATGGATATATATATGAACTCTAAATGAAATAAGAGAAACTCAGTGTATTGTAAATCCTAAGTTGAGAATGAAAAAGATTTTGGGAATACACAGTCTTGAAATGGAACTCAAGGACTGTAATGATGGTGATCATCCATCAATCGGCTTAGGCACTCTAAAGAATAAAGTGAGACCTACAGATATTCCCATGATCAGTCGAAGTCTTTACTCTAACAATAGATCCGTTTTTCATCTAATGGAAGATGACGAAGAAGTATTGGGAAATGAAATTCCTATACAAGTGCAATGACGCATGATTGTACTTAAACATAATATGTAAGACTCGACCTCTCATTCGATGTAAATTTGTAAAGCTATGTCTAGCTATGCGCCTACGCAACGCAAATCGTTCTTTCATTAAAGATATGAAAGATTTGGGCTTATTCAATCTCTACATAGAATGTGACATGATAAAGAAATTATCCACGTCATAGCTAACTATGCGTAAAGAAAAACGCATTAAAGGTGAGATAAGAAAATCTGTTATCACAGATCAATTTCAAATCTCTTAATGGTTCACTCATACTCTAGACGAAGTTATGACTATTTTGTTATATGAAGGTCATACCACGAGTGAACCTGATGTTCAATATGAACCTATGCATTCAGTTCATGAACAACCTTATCCTCAAGATCAAAGTAAATCAAGTTGGATCTGAGGACGATGTGGCAAGATTTAGTTACTAAATCATTGCTCAAAGTCATATTTGGAAAAACATGTGAAAATGCATAACTATGCTAATGTTACTGAAGCTCCCTTGATCAAATGAAAGAATCAGGGAGAATCCCATGATTAATGTAAAAATCAGGGGGAGGTGCAGACATCAGGGGGAGTCTAGCACATACATGTTGTTTTCAAATGTAATAGGTGCGTTGCGCTCTTTTTGTCCTTCGACCAAAGTTTTATTTTCTCCCATTGGGTTTTTGTTACTTGGCAAGGTTTTTAATGAGGCAACACCACATGCACCATTCAATCTCTGACTCGGCACAAGGGGGAGTGTTGAAGGAAAAACGTATTATGTGCCTTCGTCAATGTAACTGACGATAGATAATTATGTAGTCATTATTGTCATTAATGTATTTCCTATTACCGTTGTAATACTCACCCTATATAAAGGGGATTATCAATGAAATGAGTAGACCAATTCCGATTATTCTACAACAATCTGATCTTTCTAAAAACAAATATAACATTGATTGAAATTGTCGCGTAAAAAATCTAAATTCAAACTCAAGTAACATGAATAAACAACGAATAATAGTAAGTAAATCCGATCATTGCAGTGCAGATATCTCAATTAGAGTTACAGACACTTGCATATGTCTTAAAATGCTGTATTTTGTTTTCTTGATTTTATGTTTACCTGAAACCTAAACATGCATAGTGGAGATGAAAACGAAGGCACCCAAATGAGTCATGTTCTCTAAGGCCTACCCTGTTGGGACTTGGCACCAGTGTGGAGTTTGGAGTAGACGTGTACCAATTCAGGAAAACCAACAAAGATATAAAGGCCTGAAGAAATCCACAGAACCACTGAAATGTTAAAAACCGGTACCAAAATTGCGAACGGCGATTTCATCATCCGGTCACTTCTCTCGTAAACTCCGTTAGCTTCCACAAGCCAACTGCGGGCAAGGCCAGAAGGCCTTAATGGCCATTGATGGCCCCAATACCTCAACTCCTATTGCTGCTTCGCCATCACCACCAAAATACCGTGGCTCTATGTTTCTTCCTCTATAGCCCAGCATTGTTCACTCTTTTCTCTCTTTCTTCCCTCACATGTGAAGTCCTAGTCTTAAATGGTCATATACATCAAAGTATACAAATTTTTTTGATGTCACAACAATGCCCCACGGATGGTCCTTTCTTGGTCACTCAGTATCAAACTTTCATAGACGTCCTCAGTGTCTTTTCTCAGACATATCAAGTTCTTCACTGATACTATTCAGTAGTCCCATGTCAAATAGACAAACAGAAAATGCAAACTCGGACTCGGATCCTCTCCTCTCCTCTTTTTTTGCGTGAGCTGACCTGAGCTCCATCCGACGATGGAGAGGCCTTGTAGGGGGAGCTGTTGTGAGGTGGGAAATCTGGGCTGTTGGATCAGCTGAGCTCCTAAAATAGGATCCTACGGTACCTTCTCCTATGAAGTACAGTTATCCTACCTACACCAAACACCACAAGGAGATAATAGACCTCCCAGATCCAATTCAACCTGCCTTCCCCACAACAAGTCCACCATAACCCTAAACTATTTCTGACAACAAAGGATTCTTTACAGACCTTTAGTGAATTAATAATATTCAGAAGAATTCAAAGTATCATAATGATCTTTAAATTCTGTACTTTCTAAGTCTAAAGATCAGCTAATGACAAGGCAAAGCTATAAGCCACAATAAAACAAGAGAAATAGCTATGGTTTTCTGGTGGAGCCTATAACAGAACAAACATTAAGGACCACTCCAAAATTGAAAGGATTCAATCTCCTTATTCAACATTTAAGCTAACCAAACGAACAGAAGAAACAAAAATTTCCTTGTCCTGGAGAAAGGATTCACTTGAACGGCAGCTTGTGACAAACCTGGCCATCCAACAGTCACCTGCAATGGTATGAAAACACCAAATCAGTTCAGAAGATAAATAATCTGATTCATCTCACATTTGCGATAGAAGGGTTTAATGTTAGGGCTGGATTCCACAATACATCATTGTATAGGAAAAGCAACTGCAGAACAAATTCATAGAACAGGATAGGTGACCAAAATTAATTACCCCGCTCTGCATTTATGGCTGTAACAAAAGTGAAGCAGTTTTGATTGGCCTACACTGTTTGGTTTCTCACAATAGTGTTATGCAGTGGTTGACTTCTACATCCTGGGAAGAACTTCTAAAATATTCACCCACAACCACAATCGACCACAGGGCAGAATGAGAATAACCAAGCTAGCCAAATTTGAACCCAACCTAACACTGGACTTGACTACATCTTATTTATGTCAAACATGTACTCAAGATACCAATCAAAACATGATTCCTAAAACCTTAGTCAATAGATTATCACCACCACCCCATTGAGCACGTCTAGTTAGATTATCTTTTCACAGTACCAAGATCACTAAATACTCAGCAGAGACGTCTTTGGAGGCCCTGTGCAAGATTTAAATTTGGGCCCTCTTTAAGAGGTCTAACATAAGCATAGCACGTAGTTTTTTGGTCGCATATTGACAAATGTAGTAATTTACGAGAAAAAAAAACACGAGAATAGAGGAAAAAAAGAATAAATGAAAAGCAAGCGACATGATAAATAAGAAGTTGAAAGATAAATACTGTAAGTACTTGCCACAAAACAAAACAAAAACAAAAAACAAGAAAAATAGAGGAAGGAGATGGGGAAAGAGAGAAGAAGAAAAAAGAAAAGCAAAACAAGAAAATAGAGGAAGGGGAGAGGAAAGAAGAAGAAGGACAAAGAGAGTAACAGGACTGAGAATTGAACTCCTAAAAGGGCCTGTTCGAACTTGCTACGATTCCAACTGAACTAGAACAGAGATTCATATAAAGTCCCTTTTCTTATAATTAATTTGTCCTACAACAGCTTCATTACAATTTGCTGTTTGAGATAAATAGATTGTCATACGGCTTTTGGTTGTATATGCAAAAGGGGCTCAAAAAAGTTATTTACTAAATTTTGTTATGTCCCCTGGTTCCATTATGCAAGATGCTTATATGAAGAGTTTTCAATATCAAAGTTTTTGGGAAGAAATCATGGTAGCTGATGTGTGGAGAGCAATGCATTCAGTTAATGACATGACTGAACAAGCATATCTGTTTAAACCAACCACAGCAGGAACTAGATTAAACAGAACAGTGATAAGATATATAGGAGAGTAAGCAAAGGAATAACAAGATACACGCACATATAAATCAAGAAAGGACCTCTTAAAACTTGAAAAGTAGTGATGTTATAAAATTTAGATGTACTTTAATAACCTAAACCACTCATTCTCTAGTTACCTATGGACTAAAACATAGCCAAACTTGTTTAGCACAATGTTGACATTAATTTTATCGAACGGACTCCACAGTTTTGCATGAGCAGATGATTATGTCAGAATTGAAAAGTGTTGGGAGAGAATTAATGTGCTTACAATCCTATGGAGCGGGGGTGGCAGCAACACTGACATCAGGTTGAATGCCGTCAAAAAAAAAGGATTGTGAAGAAACGTGTTCAGCGCGGAAGGTTGGGGGAGAGGGTTGGATGCGGAGTATGAATTTTGACCAATGAACTTGAGTCTTGTAGGTTCCCACCTGGAGGAACCAAACGAAAGCGAATTTGAGTTCATCTCTCCGGACTTGCATCAGGTATGGTTCAACTATAGAACGATCTGCAGAAGCCTCTCCAGAGAGCTGAGCGGGAGTGATCTCCCCAAAGAGAGGGGGAAGGACGATGCCATCGTTTGGGAGTCCCTGGACTGGTTCGGAGAGCCATTTACACAAAGTAATATCATAAACATACAAAGCCGGAACATAATCTTCAGTAATGGGATGCCAAGCTGAAAAGGCAATCAGATACTTGTCTCTCACCACCACGGCGGTGGTACAATACAAGCACCATTTTGCATCGGAATCGATCGTGTGCCAAGACAAGGATTTCAAATCATAATAGCCTAATTCCCCGCTAGTGCCAGATGGACATGAAGCACAAAACAGGAACATCTTGGTGTCAGTAAGAGCAAGCAAAACAGAAAACCGCAGAGCACGAGCAGAAGTACGAGGATGGAAGGGTACAGTCTCTGTCTGGCTACCGTGGGGGTGCAAACGGAACATGATATCTAACGACCCACCCAGCCCATAAATCCAATCGCTGTCGTTGGAAACCGCAATTCCACGCATATAGCTGAAATGCTTTGGACAATCGGTAATTTCGATTGTATCCCAAAAGAGCTGCTTCTGCTGCATGTCAACGTAGAGAATTTGATTGATTTCGGCTCCACGTTCAGTAGAAGAAGAGCCACCGACGAGGAACAGACGGGAGTTGGCGACGGCGCTACACATATGCATAATCCTATGACTTAAATTGGGAAGATGCAAAACTCGGACTCTCTCTTTTTCAGTTGTAAGGAATCCCTTCCCCAACCCCTCACCTGCTGCTGATGCTTCTCCGGCACCATCTCTCTCCTCGATCACATACAACAGATTCGTGATCTTCCGACGCTTCTCTGAGACCAAGTGTATGTAGATCGGCAGATCCATTCCTCTCTTCTTCTTTTTTTTTATCAAACCCTAATTCCCTTTCCCTCAACCATTTATATGCCTCCGAAACGGACCTTTTGATATCCATTGGGCCAGCCCAATCATCGAACTAGTTTTTGTTTCATTAATTCTGTTTGTTTGGCCCGCCCATCCAAACATGAAATTAATTTGACGATTAATCGTCATGATTGCTTTTAGTTTTCATTAACAATTAAAATGTCAGACGCTAGAGAAACAAAGGTTTTCCGATGATCAAACTTACAATTGAACCAGAGCGGTAAGGCGCCGGTAACAACTGCAGTGAACAAACTAATATATATAGAACCATCTTGGTGAAAAGGCTTGGTTTTTAAATGTTTCGATTTTCCTTCCCTATTGTTACAAGTGGAGATGGAAATTGATCTGAAAATCCTTTGAGCAAGTTAGCAGGGGTGCTGGGGTATCATATGGGCCTGTGATTCCTTATCCAATATTCTGTAAACCAAAATCGAGGTTTTGACCTTGCAAATATGATTACCCATAATTAATTTATAATTAAAATAATAATCATAAATATCGAATACCAACAGTTACCGACGGATGTTAAAAAGATAAGGAAAGTTGAATTCGTTGAGGTCGAGTCGTGTGTATCACACACTTTCCTTAAGACAATTACGCCGCCTCTATCGGTGCAAAAGGACTTCTTAGCGTTCGTCTCCCAGGATACAACGACCTTTCGAATCCTTGAAGCTGCACTGCAACAAGAAAGCCAGCGAACCGGAGCAAGTACCTCTTTCTATCACCAGAGAAAGAACAAGAGCAGAAAAGAGTGTTTGAGAGGAGAAGAGCTAATGCTTTTCTTGGTGTCTTGTTGGTGTTTGTATTCTCTCTCTAAAACTAAAGAATAGGAGACCCTTTTTATAGTGTGAGGAATGGCCAAGGCTATTAAAATCAATCATCAATATAGGGAACTCAATGGTCATGAACATCTCACTGAATGGTCATAATACACATTACATCATATGTTGCTGGAATATCAAAAGGTTTTCAGTAGCAACTGAAGAGTCACTTGGGCTCTTACCATTTCCCTTTTTCCAATGTGGGACAAACTTTGTTTTCCCATTTCAAATAACCAACTTTGGATGACAATTTTTCATTCATCCCAAAACCAAATTGGACATATGAACACATAATATTGTAGTCCTCATTATGGAGAATACAAATCCAAGTTCATTTTCCAATAATTATAAGTGCATCACACTTTAATTAATCCATTTAAATTTGGTTTTATAAATGGCATTTTCCAACAATTCCCCACATGAATAAAATTGGTCACCAAAGACTCGATAGAATTGGTGATAGATTTCTATGGTCGAAACCTGCATAGGATAGGTAGGTTTTACCCTTTGAACCTTCCCTTGTGAAAGTATGATAACGTTACTAACTAAACAGTAGACGCGATGTCTTTGAACTATTCGTTATTTTGTGTAACTGATAGCATACCTCACACAGGAGTCTTCCTGGTACATTCCAGTTCTCACTGTTGTGCCCGTTTTGGCCCTGGTACACACGCCTGGTTCTACAAGTAGTTTGATAAGAGTTATGCCCTAAATAACTCCCCTAGAAGCGGCCCCACTTCTCTCTTGCATAGGTGATCTCTTATATAAGAGTAACCCGCATTACTCCGCTCGGTTTTTCCGACGCATAAGAATCATTAAAAGCTTTAGCTTAACCTCATTCTTCACGGGCATCACTGTTTTTCATCATAGGAATGGACATGGGAAAAACTCCCCACAGTGATCCGACATGATCTCTACAATTTAGTTGTCCCTTTGAACCTAGATCTTGGGATCTCCAGTCAGCTAGGTTGGGTATCCACTGTAAAGATTTTTAATTCATGTGCTTTAGTCTCATTCCTCTTGATGATTTATCAACTAATTCTCTAGTTAACCCTTTGGTTAGCGAATCCGCAATATTATCTTTTGACTTCACATAGTCAATCAAGATAACTCCAATAGAGAGTAGTCAATTGGTATTATGTCCTCGAAGGATGTATCTAGACTTAACATTGCTTTGTGCCCTGCTAATTGCAGATTGATTGTCACAATGCATGCAAATTGCAGACACAAGTTTTGTCAATTTTGGAATATCCTCCATATTCATGTAACCATTGTGCTTTTTCCCCACATTTGTCTGGTACCACAAACTCAGACTTCATTGTGGATCTAGTTATAATGGTATGTTTGGAGGAGTTCCATAACACTGTTCCACCTTTTAGTGTGAACACATAACCACTAATACACTTTAAGTATATCATGTTAGATATCCAGTTTTCATCACTGTATCCTTCTAGGACAGCACGCCTCCAGTATTACTCGTGTGTCTCTTTGGCTTGCTCACATAAGCAATATCCATATTTTTCATGTCAAATATGAAATTTAATATATCTCTTAGTGGATTTGATCATCTTATTTATTGCTTTCAAACAATAAGCATGTCATTACGTATCCACTTGCTTTCAAAATGAGTTAAAGCATCATAAACCATACTTTGACCATTGTCAATGTTAATTAGTCTTCATAAAACACCATAATTAACATATATCTTGATCTACCATGCCATACATTTGGATGACTCAACCATATTGGTGAAAAGAAAACTTTATTCATTCTTTAACAAATGTCATTACAAGAATTAAATTAATCCACCACTCATGGCCCTATTTTATTTTAGACAAAACAAATTTGTCGTCACTGAGTTAATTATACTCATACAGACCTCAGGAACATACAATTCTTAAATTTAGTTCCTTTCTACAATTCATTTTAAACTTGGCTTGGCCATACCAACGCTCTAAGTCTTTTATTCCACAGTCATAATCATTGACTTCATCCATGCCCTGTTCGTCGGACATATTCTCATCAAGTGCATCAAGTGAAGCCCATTCATCTTCTCAGTTTTTTCTCTTTGTGAGACTGAGACAGGTATTCAAGCAATCACATCCATGGTTGACACCTTGATCGACTCTTGGTTGTTTCAACAATTTTCCAATTATGAAAACACACCCATAAGTGTTAATTAATATAATCACTTATTTCTTAATTCAATGTAAATGTAACCTACAAATTCTGTAAGACAATAATATCCGTATAGGCAACCATTCCGTAAGGCAACCATTCCGTAAGACAAGTATACAGGCAACCTATTCCGTTTAAGCAACCATTCCGTAGGACAGGTATACAGGCAATCACATCCGGTTGGCACCTTGATTGACTCTTGGTTGTTTAAGCAATTTTCCAATTCTGAAAACACACCAATAAGTGTTAATTAATATAACCACTTATTTCTCAATTCAATGTATACGTAAGCTACGAATTCCGTAAGGCAACAATATCCGTGTAGACGACCAATTCCGTTTAGGCAGCCATTCCATAAGGCAACAACAAGCTTTGAAAGAACCTTAAATTCGTTTAGGCAACCATTACATAAGGCAACAACAAGCTTCGAAAGAACCTTAAATCCATTTAGGCAACCGTTCCATAAGGCAACAACAAGCTTCGAAAGAACCTTAAATCCGTTTAGGCAACCATTAAATAAGGCAACAACAAGCTTCGAAAGAACCTTAAATTCGTTTAGGCAACCATTACATAATCCTCGAATCATACAAGCAAAATCAAATAGTAATTGTCTTAAGCTGTAAACCAAAATCGAGGTTTTGACCTTGCAAATATGATTACCCATAATTAATTTATAATTAAAATAATAATCATAAATATCGAATACCAACAGTTACCGACGGATGTTAAAAAGATAAGGAAAGTTGAATTCGTTGAGGTCGAGTCGTGTGTATCACACACTTTCCTTAAGACAATTACGCCGCCTCTATCGGTGCAAAAGGACTTCTTAGCGTTCGTCTCCCAGGATACAACGACCTTTCGAATCCTTGAAGCTGCACTGCAACAAGAAAGCCAGCGAACCGGAGCAAGTACCTCTTTCTATCACCAGAGAAAGAACAAGAGCAGAAAAGAGTGTTTGAGAGGAGAAGAGCTAATGCTTTTCTTGGTGTCTTGTTGGTGTTTGTATTCTCTCTCTAAAACTAAGGAATTGGAGGCCCTTTTTATAGTGTGAGGAATGACCAAGGCTATTAAAATCAATCATCAATATAGGGAACTCAATGGTCATGAACATCCCACTCAATGGTCATGAACATCTCACTGAATGGTCATAATACACATTACATCATATGTTGCTGGAATATCAAAAGGTTTTCAGTAGCAACTGAAGAGTCACTTGGGCTCTTACCATTTCCCTTTTTCCAATGTGGGACAAACTTTGTTTTCCCATTTCAAATAGCCAACTTTGGATGACAATTTTTCATTCATCCCAAAACCAAATTGGATATATGAACACATAATATTGTAGTCCTCATTATGGAGAATACAAATCCAAGTTCATTTTCCAATAATTATAAGTGCATCACACTTTAATTAATCCATTTAAATTTGGTTTTATCGGGCCGGGCCCTGATCGGTTCGGTCCTTATGAAATCCAGGCCCATTCAATTTCGGGCTTTTTCGGGTTTTTCGGGTCGGGCTTTCAGGCTCAAGCGCCCAGCCCTATCGGTAATGGCCAGGAGCCGGAGGTTATTGGAACCTCATAGTGACCGGAGGATTGCCAATCACCACAAGAGACGCCTTTTTCACGAAATGCCACTGGGTGAGGCCGCGTTTGATCAAGGAACGCAAAGGCACAGTCAGGCTGAGGCGTTTGTTGCCACGGGCCTAGTCCGATACGGCCAAAGTCGTCGGGTGGAGTAAGGGTGGTCTGGTAGGAGCTCCCGATCTCGATAAGGGTCGAGGTTATTTTCTCTTTGCCTCTGAGGGCGGTAGTATAATCAATCTCAAAGGAAGCCATTGGTTTGATTCAAGGAAACGAGTTGGAGGATTGGGGTAGGAATTGGTGATTCTCAATCCGAGTTTTATAGAATCTGAAAGGGGTTCTTGGAATTTCTGGAGAAGTACGATTGGCAGCGATTGGGGTTTTTGAGGAACAGTTCTCTGAGCTCGATTTGGTAAAGTTGCGTTGGTTAGAGGGAACGACGCTATGTTTCGGAATTTTAAAGGGCTTTGGACCGGGCTTTCTAACCTTTATCAATTTCAAGTTGGGCCTCTCAATTTCAAAGGCTGGGGGGCAATGTTTGGGCCTAATTTGACATTTACCCGATTCGGTGGGTCGAAGCCCAGGAGGTTATTTAATTTATAAATAATCTGATTATTATAACTTCTTTCCTTCTTAGAGGAGGATTGGGTTTCCTTTTGGGAATCCGGAATAGAGGTGGTTTCGGGAAATCAAATCCTAGATGATCTCTGAGTCTATTATACTTGATATGCAAGTATTGAGGTCTTTCGTTCTCTATATAAAGAACTCTTGAACAACTTTAGAAGGGTTCACAACCATCTTACAAACACACAAGCTTTTGCGCCTCGCAAATCTTGCAAGCCTCTCCGGAGCAATCTTACGCGTCTGCCTTGCACAAACTGCAAACAACCACCGTTCCAACCTTGCCCGCAACCCTACACCCACACCGGTCGCTGTACACTTGCCGCGGTTGTCGAAAGTGCCTTGCATTCGTGTCGAAGCATCGCTAAGACTTATCGTGTCTAGTCGCTACGCCAGTAGCAAATCGAGTGGTTACCCCGGTAACACAACCCGAACCCAATCTGCAAAAGGTTGGGAGAAACCCTTTTCCGCGGTCTTGATACTAAAGCTCTGCTTTGCATCCCAGGATCGGAGTAAGATTTACCAATCTGCAATAGGTTGGGAGGAAAATCCTAGTATACTCTTATTAGGTTTTGTTCGAGCCCTTTACGCCGGCCTAGTCAACGCCCGCGTAACAGTCGCTTGATCGAGAAGTCAGGTAGCAGGGAGCAGACAAACGCGCTCGCCAGAGGTCATCCGCTCGCCAGGAGTCGTCCGCACCAAGGTTGTATCTAACCCAAAGATACTGGCACGCTCGCACACACCACAACAGGACTGAGATCGACGTCCGCCACCTCACGTGTTGACTGTTCGTCAGGTGTCAAATCCGACGCGAACAGACAGAGTATGTATTGAACAAGATATATATGCAACATTAACAATTGCAAAGCTTTAATGCTAGCTGATCATAAGTCGAATCTCAGACAGGTACTCTTGCTCAAACTTAATCGACCTGACCCTTCTCCGTGGTATACTTAGTCATATTTTTCTTGAACTATATTTAATTGTACGCATTGTTTTTGTATAATTTCTTTCATGATTGCTGTTTTCATTGGCCAAATTGTTGGTTATTCAATGTTTATAAATGATTCCCTTTCAATGCATGTTTGGTATGTACAACTTGATATTCGGAATCAAAAGAGCTTATGAACTAACTAGCTAGAAGCCACCCTAATGAATTGATTTGGAGTACACAAAGAACTAAGGAAGTGTACGTTTTATGGGAAACCAAAGCATACGCAGTTGGTCGTTGAGGTAGAAAGTTGTCTTGTTAGCCCAAGTGGAGTAAGCGGACTTATCGGAGCGGACAGTCCAGCCGTCTACGGTTCCAAGTCCGACTGTGTGAATTCCGGCAGATGCACCCTTCATTAGCAAAGCCACCATCACAAAGCTCATCAAAGCCGCACGGCTGTCCATTTCTTCTACTAATATGTTGCTCAGGTAGTCCCTGCCGCCGAGTCTCTGCGTTTCACTTGCTAAGGAATATGTGAGAAATTTAAGATTGGCACTGCTACTCGACTTAAGACTGGATACGTTTTTCTTCCCAAGTTGGAGTATATACAAGTAGCAAAACATGATGAGGTGGGTAGTAATTGACTCATGAAAACAACAGCATTGTCACTTTATACATATAAGGGCACGTGTAAGTGTGCATGATAACACTTAGATTGGAACATTCTGCTTTGCGTGCTTCACTTGAACAGTTGAACTCGCGCATGGCACTCTAGATTAGGATAAAGGATGTGTATGAGTGTAGTCAGGTTATGAAAGCGGGCAAATTGAAAGACAAATTGTGCTTCTTTTCTTTGACTCGTCTCCATTTCCTCATTTTGACCTATGTTTTCATCCCCATGTGAAATCCACAAACAGAAAATGCAAACTCATTTTGACGTATGTTTCATCCTCATTTTGACCTTCTCTTATGAACTACAGTTATCCTACCCACACCAAACACCACAAGGAGATAATAGACCTCTAGATCCAATTCAGCCTGACTTCCCCACAACATGGTGTGCAGTGTACAGCATAAACCCTAAACCATTTCTGACAACAAAGGATTCTTTACAGACCTTTAGTGAATTAATAATTTTCAGAAGAATTCAAAGTATCTATGATCTTTAAATTCTGTACTTTCTACGTCTAAAGATCAGCTAATGACAAGGCAAAGCTATAAGCCACAATAAAACAAGAGAAATAGCTATGGTTTTCTGGTGGAGCCTATAACAGAACAAACATTAAGGACCACTCCAAAATTGAAAGGATTCAATCTCCTGCTAACTAAACGAACAGAAGAACCAAAAATTTCCTTGTCCTGGAGAAAGGATTCACTTGAACGGCAGCTTGTGACAAACCTGGCCATCCAACAGTCACCTGCAATGGTATGAAAACACCAAATCAGTTCAGATGATGAATAATCTGATTCATCTCACATTTGCGATAGAAGGGTTTAATGTTAGGGCTGGATTCCACAATACATCATTGTATAGGAAAAGCAACTGCAGAACAAATTCATAGAACAGGATAGGTGACCAAAATTAATTACCCCGCTCTGCATTTATGGCTGTAACAAAAGTGAAGCAGTTTTGATTGGCCTACACTGTTTGGTTTCTCACAATAGTGTTATGCAGTGGTTGACTTCTACCATCCTGGGAAGAACTTCTAAAATATTCAACCACAACCACAATCGACCACAGGGCAGAATGAGAATAACCAAGCTAGCCAAATTTGAACCCAACCTAACACTGGACTTGACTACATCTTATTTATGTCAAACATGTACTCAAGATACCAATCAATGGATTATCACCACCACCCCATAGAGCATGTCTAGTTAGCTTATCTTCTCATAGCTCAATGAAGCATATAGCAACAGGTCTGAGAATTGAACTCCTAAAAGGGCCTGTTTGAACTAGCTACGATTCCAACTGAACTACAACAGAGATTTATATAAAGTCCCTCTTCTTATAATTAAATTGTCCTACAACAGCTTCATTGCAATTTGCTGTTTGAGATATATAGTTTGTCATACGGTTTTTGGTTGTATATGCAGAAGGGGCTCAAAAAGATTATTTACTAATTTTTGTTATGTCCCCTGGTTCAATTATGGAACCTGCTTATATAAAGAGTTTTCAATATCAAAGTTTTTGGGAAGAAGTCATGGTAGCTGATGTGTGGAGAGCAATGCATTTGGTTAATGACATGACTGAACAAGCATATCTGTTTAAACTAACCACAGCCGGAACTAGATTAAACAGGAATAGTGATAAGATATATAGGAGAGTAGGCAGATAACAAGATACACGCACATATAAATCAAGGGAGGACCTCTTAAAACTGGAAAAGTGATTATGTTATAAAATTTAGAGGCATTTTAATAACCTGAACCACTCATTCTCAGTTACCTATACACTAAAACTAAGCAAAATTGCAAGCAACACAAAAGAGAGTATAAGAAGCATACCTCTAAATATATCCCGCAAACACATCATGTGGAGAATGCCTAGAGTGCTTATACCTTCCAGCTACTACAGCTTGGGTGTAAGAGACAAATAAGTGATGATCTATGCCGAACACATGGCGACGAAGTACACCAATGACCTCAGGCTTTGTCAGGTCCTTCCCACCTTGTTGCCAATAGTGCTTAATTGCATTGTCGCAAAAAACAGGAAGTTCATCAACATAGTAGCCATAACTGTTGTTCTTTGCATCCAGGATATGATTGAAAAAAGTTATTTTCAGACTAGCATCACGTTGGATATAGGATGTCCAGTTCTTAATAACAGCAATGCGGGCTCCAAATTCTGGATTTAAGCAAAGGATATCCGACTTGGGACCAAAACCCTGCCGCCCTAACCGTCCTAGATTGGTGAACAGCATTAGTAATTTCTCTTCCTTCCAAACAGCTGGATGGTGTAAGGCCATGAATTGAGACATACCCTGATCCTGCCCATAATTTTTCCATTCGTCATACTCGTCGTCCATAAAGCCTTTGAACCTCACTAAACGCTGGTATGCTTTTGCGTATATTTGATTGCTGAACATGGTATCCAAAAGGTCGATGAGAATCTGGCAAATTTCCCTAAGCTGACGAATATTATCACCGAAATCTCCCCCCGGTGACCGCGGACCTTTCACTATCACTACGGTACTGTCTTCATTTACAACAAATGAGTCTTGAAGGTTGTCGAATGTATTGCCTCCGCTGAGAAATTGCTGTCTGAGCACTCCGGCGATACTGCGGAAGACGGCGAGCACGACATTTCCGACTCGTTCGACTTCATTTATATTACTCCGAAATCGGGTGGTACGAGAAGCCCAAACAGATTGAAACAACTGTATCCAGTTACTGATGGAAGAGCACACCTTCCTAGTGAAAACCAAGCTAGAAACCCCATTAATACGAATGTACAAAGGGCATACCTCGACCGACCTCAAAGCGTTCAGTTCTGCACAGGCTTCATCTTCCGTTGCATAGGCTAGAGTCGTTCCGGGCACGGCCACTCCGGCCTGCCGGAAAATAATGTAGCCAAATGGGGGAATGGCTGGAAGCAGCTTGTAAGGAATCTCGGCAATACCATCATACAGGGCAGGGTTGGCATTCAAGGAATTCACCTCAGTTCGAACAAGAACATTTAGGTTGACGGGATTTGGATTGTTGGCCATTGTGGCGAGAATCGAATTTTTTTTTTTTCCTTCTTTTTGGGTCGAAAACAGCGGCGAGAATCAATTGAAATGAAGGAAACCCTTAAGACTCTTTACTTGTCAAAAGACCAAAACGCCCTCTCCGATTTTCAAAGTACGAAAGTATGGAACTATACGGATGTAGTTTAGTGATGTAACCATGAAAGTTTCACCTTGATCTCACCAGTTGTGAAGTTGGACTCTGAAAATTGAGGGCAACAGAAACGAAAACAAGTTCAAAATATAAAGCTCTACGTATATAAGTAATTAAGTAGCATGCCATGTCTGAGCTACATACCAAGAATGTCACCAGCGGAGAATATGTGTCCGGAAGCCCAGACTTCATAAGTGTGATGACCTCCTGGAGGAACAATCCATCCGAATTCATCTTCGACGATGTGGGATTCTTGTGCTGCGGTGGAGTGAAAGAGTACAGTCACAACGGCTAAATATTTGAGTTCAGTGCCCATATTTGTTTCTTATTAGCAAGAGTGGTGCTGATCTTGATTTCCCTTTTCTTCTCTTGTTTCTTTATTATCGAGTGCTTTTGTGAGTGAGATATGAGGATTGAGATGTGATGTGATGTATTTATAGAGGGGTTATTAGCTAGGTGGAAGAAATGTACTTCTCTATTCTATACGTAGTCGACCAAATTCATTCAAGAAGGTCTATAACGTACTCTATGTTTGACCAATTTTAGGGAATCAAATATTGCATGAGATTATGAGAAAGATGTAAGTTTTGATCAGAATCAGAGAAAAGTCCGTTATCCATCATGAAATTATCCTTTTTTGATCAAAACAGAAAATAGTTAAAAATCGCAAATTGTGCACAAATTCGATCTATTGTTCTTTAAGTGGGTTTTTTTTTTTTTTTTTTTTTTTTTTTTTTTTTTTAAGAAGTATAAAAAGGGAGTTGGGTAGTAATTTAGTACATGGGAATATTCTCTCTTTATGGGTTGTGTTGGGGACATATATGGTGCACCGCCAAGCATATTCGGCGACCTCGTGGACCATGCAACAGGCGTGATATGTCCGACTTCCGGCATGCCTCGGGTAGACCGCCACCCCGGCTACATTTCCAATGTCAGAGATCACCGGTGCCGCACCCGGAGGGCGTGCCACCGGGCACCTGAAGTAGCCTCCAGAGTAGGGAAATATGTAATAGTATGTTTGCATCCCACATTGGAGATGTAGTAGAGGTGGGAGCCTTCCTTGTCTATTTATGGAAGGCTTCCCCTAGATAGTTGAGGATCCCAATCTTGGATCCGAGGCATTCCACCCTTGTAACCCGATGGCCTATTGGCCGGTCATAGTGCATTCCAAGTGGACGTAGCCGTGCCCTCCGATGGCACGGTGAACCACTATACTTGCCCGTGTCCCTTTATAGCTATACTTACTATTGTGCTTCTGTGAGTCCTCTCAGATTCTGACAGAAATATTTGGCGCCGTCTGTGGGAAGACCTACGAAAAGTTGTGTTGCTCTACCAGCGGGTAGAGATCAATCAGTCCATTTTCTTTTTGTTAAATCCATTGGGAGGCAGTAGAATCATCTCCCAGAACATCCTACTGGCAGTTCGTATAAGGCACTCCACCAACCCAGCTCCCAGGCTAGCAGGTCAGCCTAGTGTCACGTCCCGATTTTCGGGAGTGTCACTCGTGGGCGATGCTGGTGGGGTTGCTCCAGGCGAGTGTGTGTGGGGAGTCCCTTTGGAGTTCAGGCAGGCCGACCCGGTTAAGTTTGGGGAGCTTGTCGCTAGTCTTGGACTTGACGCTGAAGAAGGGATTAGGCCATCCCTACACAAACTGGTCGGGGTCTGGAGCTGATCCCCTGATGAGCCCAAAGCAGGGCGAAACCAGTAGTTGCCTCGGTTGATAAGGCTGGCTCCCAGTGGCAGGGAGCGCCGCATGGGCCAAGTGTGGCAGCCGAAAGGCTAGGCCCGTGACACTAGGCAGCCCGCCAGGTCAACCCGGGTGAAGAAGTCAACCGGGCCAGCAGGCCGCCCCGGCCCGCAAGCCAGCCCGGCCGGCTCCCCTTCCACCCCGACCAGGTCTTCATCTCCGGGTTCGTGGCCGGCGACTCTCCGAGTGCAGGACCGGTGGCTTGCCCCTCCCGGTGACCGGTGCCTTTCATCCCCAGGTGCGGATGGAGATACCGGTGGTTCCCACCATCGTTTTCCTCTCCGAGCGAGACATCCTCTTCGGGGCCCCCGATCGACTTCCTCTCCGGTCCATGCCAGCGGCGACGGCCTAGCCCTCCGGTGCCTCTTCTCCGGACGTCGTCATCTCCGGACGCCGTTCACTTCTGGACGAGTCACCACGAGACCGGCCGGTCATGAGTCTATCTCCGGGTGCCGATGGCCATTTAACCTCTGGTCGTCTCCCCTCTCCGGTGGCCTATGGCTCGTCTCCGGGTCCCGATGGTTCCTCTCAGGCTCGGATAGCCGCTTTTCCGGTTCGGAGGACTCCCCCATCTCCGGTTCGGGTCGCCTTCATCTCCTGTTCCGGCGCCGACACAGCTATTCAACCCTCCAGGCATCTCTGGCCTCCTCTCCGGTCCGGATGATCTCCGGGCATGGGCCGAGCCGAGAGAGAGCATGCCAGAGGGAGAGGCACCGGACGAGGAAGGAAGGAAGAAGAAAAGAAAACATTTTGGCAGACGAAAGTGGCGGGAAAGAAGAAAGAAGAAACAGAACAAGCAATGGGGAAGTCAACCCCCGGTCAACGGACCCAGGGGTCACTATGTGGGCCGGGTTGGGTAGAGCTGCAGCTAGTTGGGCTGGAGCCAGCTTGGGCCCAGCAGGTCATCAGGGTCAGCAGCCCTCCAGGCTCGTCAGCCTGCCAACCGGTAGGACCAGCTCCGGGCTCAGTCTTCTCCTCCGGGACGCCGATCTCAGGCCGGCCTTGATCAACCTCCAGCTGAATCTTCTCTGGGCACCCAAGTCAGCGGTCCAGCCCGGTCAACATCTCAACAGCCTCCGTTGTGTGCCAGCCCCGACGAGCCGAAACTCGTGCCTTGCGGTGTCGCCTCGCGGTTTCACCTCCCGGCGACGGAGGCCGCGCTCCCAGACTCCGGCATCAGTCGGCCCTCCCCGGTCATCTCCCTCCGGGCCCCATGCTGGCTCACCTCCGGGTGCAGCCCCGGTCAGCGCACGCGCACACAAACCAGAGAGGAGCAGAGAGAACGAAGCAGATAAAGCAGACAAGTCCGGGAGACCGGCGGCCCGAGGTCACTTCCCCGTGACCGGCGGCCCGAAGTCGCATCCCTAGCCCTAGCCAAGCGTCACGCTTGCCCGTCCCGGCCGGGATTATGAACGTGACCGGTGTCCCCTAACCCGGCCCGGACGTTCGCACCATTGCCTCAGTTCCTCCCTCGTGCCCAGCCCTTCCCGCGACGGCAGCGGCGTCATCCACCCTCGAGCCCGGCTCCTATGCTTATCCAACGGACGTAGTCTCCGGTCCGGGTGACCCCTCCCCTTCCGAGGACGCGGAGCTCCTCCCTCGCCGCTGAGCCTCCCCCCCTGGCCATGAAAGGACAAGAAATAAAGGCCGGGGGAAGAGAGGAAGGAGGGCAGAGAGCAGGAGAAAGGAAAGAAAGCAGAGAAAAGAATGGAGAGACGTGGCGGAGAACCACGACAGAGAAGAGAGAAGGCGGGAAAGAAAAACTTCAAACAAATAAAGGGAATAGCAGCCCGGTCAAACGGTCAACGGGCCGGGTATTGTGGGCTCAGGCGGGTTTGGGCCGGTTTTGAGCTGCAGCAAGTGGACAGGAATCTAGCCACCCACCAATCCTCTCTGGGCACCCATGCTGTGCCTAGTCTCCTATGCAAGCACCGGGCAACCACTATGAATCATTCCAAAGGACTATTCACACCCGACGGCTCTCTCCAAAGATAAGTATTCTAAACCCGTTACCACCCGATACATGTTTCACTTGTGCATAAACTGTTGGGCACACTGATCATTGCACATATCATAAGGGTACGACATGATCGAGGCATCATCGCATTATCGTTTATGCGCTTATCATCAACATCGCATTATCATGTATGCGCTTATCATCAACATCGCATTATCATTTATGCGCTTATCAGTGCTGCATCATCGCATTATCATTTATGAGCTTATCAGTGCTGGGCATATCATCAGCATCGCATTATCATTTATGCGCTTATCTGTACTGCATCCCATGTTATCATACGCTTATTTACGTGTGCATAGTTCCGTAATGCGTGACATTCCAAATGGGATTCCTACGGATTAAACCGGTGCGCGTACCAATATAATCCTACGGACTAGCCGAACCAACTCATGGCTACACCACCGGGATTTATACACCCGGGGGTGGGAGACTCGATCTCTGAAAAGGGACGACTCTTCCAGCAGGCTCGAAACCCTGCACTCACTCACGCCCGTAACAACAAGGCAGTGATGTGACCGGTGCCATGCACTGTATTGGGAGATAGTCATCTCTGAAAAGGGAGCTTCTTCCCGCGGGCTCGAAACCCCGCATACACGAGCGCGGGAAAGGTTAGCTACCTTTCCCCGCGTGTGCCCGAACATAAGAACGAGACGGTTAGGGTGTTCGCACTTCGGTCAAAAATTTATGATCGCAAGTAAGATCATTTTATACCAGGACATACCTTGTGTTTCTGTCAGAATCCGGGATGGACTCACAGAAGCACAATTATAGGTAAAGCTATAAAGGGACACGGGCAAGTATAGTGGTTCACCGTGCCATCGGAGGGCACGGCTACGTCCACTTGGAATGCACTACGACCGGCCAATAGGCCATCGGGTTACAAGGGTGGAATGCCTTGGATCCAAGATTATCGTCCCAACTATCTAGGGGAAGCCTTCCATAAATAGACAAGGAAGGCTCCCACCTCTACTTCCTTTCCAATGTGGGATGTGTTACTACACTATGACATATTTCCCTACTCCGGAAGCTACTTTAGGTGCCCGGTGGCACGCCCTCCGGGTGCGGCACCGGTGATCTCTGACATTGGGAATGTAGCCGGGGCGGCGGTCTATCCGAGGCATGCCGGAAGTTGGACATGTCACGCCGGTTGCAGGGTCCACGAGGTCGCCGAATATGTTTGGCGGTGCACTATATCTATCCCCAACAAGTCCCCCAAGTTCCCGAGTAAGAGTGCAATCTTACTTGGGGAATTATCATCATGTGCCGCCAAGCGTAGGCGGTGACCGAGTCACCCCTACTACCACCAGTCCCCTAAGTCCCTAAGTGAGATTGGACTCTTGCCGGGCGTTCGGGTGTAAGGTTTCCGTCGACCGGATGTGGAGACTTGTGGAGGAAAGCCCCCGGAGGGGAAGACAGCCCGCCCGGAGAGAAGGTTGCCGGGAAATGAAGCCACCGGTGCGCGACCTAACCTGGCTGGTGATTTGGCTAACTCGAAATCGGCATCCCGGAGGAGGAGATCGAGTCCGGAACCGGGCCCACCGTTCCGGCCTGCCGACGAACCCGCTCGTGCCGTTGGAATGAGGCGTAAGGAGCGGTAGCGCAGGGGCATAGGTGTAAGGTAACTGGGCTGACATGTTGCTGAACGTGTTGACTGGGCTAGGCCTGCTGACTCTCTGGCCGGGCGTTCGAATGTTGAGTCCCCCAAGTTTCCCGGTGGACTGCCTGTTGTCGTTGGTTGATCCTTGGAGGAAGTGATGCTGCTTTGCCGGTGCGGGTTGGTTTGCTGCTGGGGTCCGGTGCCCAAACGAGGTTGGGTGTCCAAAGGAGATTGGCCCTGGTCAAACTGCTGGAGCTTGATCTGGCCCGGCCAATATGCTGACCCGCTGGGGTTGTTGACCGGGTAGGGGTTGACTTCCCAAATTTTTTCGTTTTCTTTCCCTCTGTCTTTCTTTCTTTCTCTGCTTTCTTTCTCTATCTCTTTCTCTGCTTTGGGCCTCTATGTCACGCCCCGCGAAGCTAGGTGCCGAAGGCAGCGACATGCCGAGCCGAGATGGGAGTCCGAAGACAACTTGCGGGGGCAGTTCGAGGACAAGGGCCGGCAATATCGCGAGGACGCGACGAGGGCGTCGCAAGCATGGTCGCGGGACGATGTTACAACCCGCGAAGCTCCTTGAGCAGCATGGGGCGCTCAAGGAAGAGTGTGGAGTATGCAAGAGGGGTCTTGTAAAGTCTGGAATGTCACGGAGACATCCGGGAGGGCCTGGAAGCTTCCAGACGTTGGTGGATAACTCCGGAGCATCATGCAGCACTGCGCGGGGCAGTGCAAGGCCATGCAGTCCTCGGCAGGGTGGTGCAGCCTTCGGCAGGGACGTGCAGCACTGTGCAGGGCAGTGCAGCACATGGCAGGGTTGCGCAGGGCAGTCCAGCGCACGGCAGGGCCGTGGAGCTCAGGGCAAGGCAACGCAAGGCAGGGCTGCGCATGGCAGTCCAACGCACGGCAGGGCCGTGCAGCGCAAGGCAGCGCAGGCCAGAGCAGAGGCACGCAGGGGCGTGCAGCGCAGCACAGGGCTGCGCAGGGGCAGTGCAGATCTGCCCGGGAGCAAGGGAAGGCTGCGCAAGGGCAGCGCAGCATATGTCGGAGCTGTGCAGGGCAGCGCAGGGCTGCCCAGGGCATCGCAGCGCTGCCCAGGGCAGCGCGGGGCGATGCCGCACTCGGGAAGGCTCTAGAAAAGCCTCGGGCCGACTAGAACCTTCTTGTATAGACTTAGGATAGTCTTGGATGTCTCTAGAATTGTATAGATAAGCCTAGAGACATCTCGTAGCTAGAGAAATCTAGAGGCTTCCGTGGACTGAGGGGCTGCCTATATAAAGGATGTCGGGCATAACTCAGTTTGGCACAGGGGAAACACTGATTTTAGGAATTGTAACATTTTCTGAAAAGTCAACAGAAAGTCAACAGTTTTCCTTCAATCTTGTTTTCTCTTGCATTTTTGCTCTAGCCAAGGTGTTGTGCGACTAAAGGGAGGCTGACTTAGCAACGGGATTGCTAAGGCCGCACGAGCACTCATTCCGCAAAACTTAAGCTCGTGACATCTAGCTCCTTCTCCCGCTGCTCCGTGCTTTGGTCGTCTCGCGCCCGGAGACCACCCGAAGCGGAGAGGAGGCCGCTGGCACCGTAGAAGAGGCCGTCGGCACCCGTAGAGGAGGTCACCCTCGGGCCGATCCGGACCGGAGAGAAAGTGCACCGCTAGTTTGGGGAGGAGGAGCCGGGGAAGGGCCCGAAGATGAAACCTACACCGGGAGATGTTGTCTGTCCCGGAGGGCAAGGCCATCGGGGTCTGAGAGGTCTCGCAATCGGCTGGTTAGTGGTAACCGGTCCGGAGGTGAACGGACCAGAGGGGGTCCCGAACCAGAGAGGAGGTCCCGTCGAGCGGAGGTGGAGGCCCATCGTCTCCCGGTGAAAGACAATGATCGCCCGGACGGGGGAGGAGCTCATCGGGTCGAACCTTGGCCTCCGTGGTCGCCGCTGGGTGTTTCGAGTGCGAGCGAGGGGTGGCCGGTAGTGGCCGGTTGACTTGTTTGACGGGCCCATCGACCGAGACTGCATATCGTGAAGACTGTCGACCGGAGGACGTGGTCCGCCGGCACCCTGAGGAGTCTGCCGGACTGGGAGCCTCACGCGAGGACGCATGTCTTGACCGAGCGGTTGACTGGCGGGGTCGTTGACTGGGGTTGACCGGAAGCATGCTGGACCTGCCAACTAGTTTGCTTGCTGCTGGATCGGGCCAAACCTCTTGCTTCTTGTTGGCAGCCGACTGCTGGGTCGCTGACTTCTTGGACCCGTTGAACTGGTTGGGCCACTTGAGCCTGCTGACCAAGTTTTATTTTGAGCATTAAGATACCACTGGTTGGGGTTACCGCACCAGCAAAGCCTCTGACCTTCATGGTGGTACCTATAATCTTGTCCTTAGGAATTTTGAGTTTTTCCATAGTACTAAGTGTAATAATGCTCACCGCGGCTCCTGTGTCGATGAGAATTTTGTTAACTTTGAAACCTTCCACATCAGCTGATACATAAAGAGGTTTGAGGTGTTGAGACATGGCGAATGTAGGCCTCGAAAACTCCACACTCAGCTTTGGAAGGTTAGTCAACCCCTCTGGAGGTTTATGGGTGGATTGAGAACTCTCTCCTTCCATGCCGGCCATTATCTCATCTTGAGGTTCTTATATATGGTAGACTGGTTTGTCTGTCCCTTCCTCCGGGATGAATTGAGAGGTAGGCACAGGCGCTGGTAAGGCATAAGCAGAAGATAGGATAAAGGTCATGTTACAATCCAATACCCCTGGTTCCAATGAAACCATGTTACACTCTAAGATGGCGTCATCCTCATCCAAATACTCGTCATCATCTTCCAGCATCTCATCATCCGCCTCTGGTAGATCGTCATCCGCCAACGGGTCCAAAGGTAGGGACTTGGACTCGCTCTCCGCTTTTCTCGGAGGTGGGTCAGTTCCTAGCTTTTGTGCCACGTATTGAGGCAAAGACATACCGGGAGGAATATCTGAGGACTTTGATCGAGCCAAGATCATAACAGGCTTGGTTGGCTCTGCCTTCGCTAGTTTGGATTCCTTGGCAACCGCTTGCCCATCAGGAACCCCCATTGCACTTGTAGTTTTAGCGACACTCGCCTCCTTAGGTTTCCACTTCATGACAATGGAATCCCTCTTCACTTCAGCCTCTGGGATACCCTTTTTGGGAGGATCCGACCGGCTTGCTGCAACAGATCTAGTGGACTCCCTTTCTGGGGAATAAGCTAATTTCCTTCTTGGCGACCTCCTAGGTGCACCCACTGCCTGGGTTGACTCAGAGAGCCTCTCGTGAACACTTCTTCTTCGAGGCGGTGTAACATCTCTATTTCTCGCCCGGCGAGAGTCAGCGTATGTTTTTGCCTTATATCGCTTGTAAGTCTCCCGTATGTGTTCAACCGGAACCGAAAGCTCCTCTGGGGTCAACTCCCCCTTGGCCAAAGCATCCAGAGTTCTCTTAGCTTTGCCAAACCGCTTCTGCATGTTCCTAGTCTGATTAGGAAGTACCTCTACAGCTTTACCATTCTGCTGTCGATACCACCTGTCAGTCTTAAGCTCTGAGCTTGACGCTGGTGGAATGTAAGGCTTATTTGTAACATCTGGATCTGATGCTTTGGAGGGACCATACACTGGTACAGATCTGACCCCACAATCTCGGGCAAATGTCAATTTAGGCCCAAACAATTATATACTCTGTAATAAAACTTAATAATTTGCACGATTTATAATGCGTCCTATTATATATAAAAGATTCCATCAAACAGGAAACAAAATGTAAATACATCAACATGCAGATAATCAAGGCTGAAATCCTAGCATAACTCAATCTCTAATATAATACAAGACTAGTCTTTAAAATGGGAAGGAATCTTTAGGAAACCTCCTGATTACTGGAGAATATCTACGAGTTTTATCTTGGCTTTTCTTAGACATTTAAATAGTCCACAAAGAAATCATAGTATATCTAAATCTTCAGGACTTCAACATTAATAAAAACTTAAGGATCAAGCAACATTAATAAAAACATAAGGATTAAGCACCATTATTAGCTTTCAGGGTTTCGACTTTCGAGATAATTCATCCGATCTCCTATATAAAGGTTTCTTGACATTCAAAGGTACAGTCTGTTCAAAGGTATATGCAATATGCTTTTCAGTTTAGGTGCATAAATATTCACATGGTAAGCTGAAATCAAAGAGGACTAATTAATATTTAGAGACGTAAAATTTGAGATATAGTAGAGGCTTACATGTAGGTCTTTAATGGTGTCGCATTTCCATCAAACACCATAGTCACATGAAAATTCCGTTTTAGGACTTTAATTTTATGTTCGGAATACTTCTTGAAAGCCTCGAAAAGCCTATAACCAATTAATCCGAATGAACCAGATTAGCAATGTATTATAATCATTAAAATTAATTGAACTAGACTAATGATAAAAATAAAATAAAAAACTACATACAATTTCTCAGGGATCCATTTCTCGGTTTTCTTTTCATCAACAAGAAGTTTTATACGGGCAATGCATAGCCAGGCAGTGGCATCAACCGCCACTGTTTTAATGCTCCTTTTGTTGGCTAGTTCATCACGGGCAACAGGTTCTATTCCATTCCGAACCACATCGAATAGACCAGGAACACTCATCTTCATTAATCAATCAACAAGTGTCGTCAATTAATGAACAAATTTATGAATAAAATTACAAATTATATAGAGACACATGTTGCAGGAAATAATCGGAATTAGTCTACTCATTTAATTGATAATCCCTTTTATATAGGGTGAGCATTACAACGGTAATAGTAAATACATAAATGACAATAATGACTACATAATTATCTTTCGTCAGTTACATTGACGAAGGCACATAATGTGTTTTTCCTTCAACACTCCCCCTTGTGCCGAGTCAAAGATAAAATGGTGCATGTGGTGTTGCCTCATTAAAAACCTTGCCAAGTAACAAAAACCCAATGAGAGAAAATAAAACTTTGGTCGAAGGAGAAAAAGAGCACAACGCACCTATTACATTTGAAAACAACATGTACGTGCTAGACTCCCCCTGATGTCTGCACCTCCCCCTGATTTTTACATTAATCATGGGATTCATCCTGATTCTTTCATTTGATCAAGGAAGCTTCAGTAACATTAGCATAGTTATGCATTTTCACATGTTTTTCCAAATATGACTTTGAACAATGATTTAATAACTAAATCTTGCCACATCGTCCTCAGATCCAATTTGATTTACTTTGATCTTTGAGGATAAGGTTGTTCATGAACCGAGCACATAGGTTCATATTGAACATCAGGTTCACTCGTGGTATGACCTTCATATAACAAAACAGTCATAACTTCGTCTAGAGTGTGGATGAACCGTTAAGAGATTTGAAATTGATCTGTAACAACAGATTTTCTTATTTCACCTTTAATGCGTTTTTCTTTACGCATAGTTAGCTATGACGTAGATAGTTTCTTTATCATGTCACATTCTATGTAGAGATTGAATAAGCCCAAATCTTTCATATTTTTAATGAAAGAACGATTTGCGTTGCGTGGGCGCAGAGCTAAACATAGCTTTACAAATTTACATCGAATGAGAGGTCGAGTCTTACATATTGTTTTTAAGTGCAATCATGCGTCATTGCATTTGTATAGGAATTTCATTTCCTAACGTTTCTTCATCATCTTCTATTAGATGATAAATGGATCTATTATTAGAGTAAAGACTTCGACTGATCATGGGAGTATATGTAGGTCTCACGTTATTCTTTAGAGTGCCTAAGCCGATTGATGGATGGTCACCATCATTACAGTCCTTGAGTTCCATTTCAAGACTGTGTATTCCCAAGATCTTTGTCATTCTTAACTTATGATTTACAACATATAAAGTTTCTCTTAGTTCATTTAGAGTTCTTGTATATCCATAATGAAAATGCAAGGGCATAATTTATCAATCCCTTCCCAATCAAGTAGTCACTGTAGTGAACGTTTCAATTTCTTTTGCAAACATACTTATGTGATCTAGATCCACTTGACTTGGGTGGATGAAGTCCGTTTAAGATCCTCATGTATATCTCTTTATTTAGATCCCCATAGAGATATATGTATTGACCACTTTCGTAAGCTGCATTTTCAGTTTTTCGGAAACTACCAAACTGACAAGGTAGTGGGGTGCAATAACATCCATTACAAGAGATTGTCTCCTCGTAGTCCATTACGAGAGAATATTTCCTCGTAGTCGATTCCAGTGCGTTTTTGAGAGACCTTGCGCCATAAGGTGAGTCTACATACTCTTATTCTCATTACGCATTCTAACAAAGACATATTTGATAGGGTTTATATTTGCGGTGTCGGCGTCACCTGCCCAAAAGACCTATTTCTTTGTTTATACTGGATCGCTTCTTTCCATTTGGCCAGTTTACTACGTTGACATTTTTCAACGAAGTATGGTTCGATAGTAGACTCATTATTCCACGTCCTCATGTACACTAGTGTAATGTGTTTATAGAGATCTCTATACTTTCAAGGATTGGTTCTAACATTTGAGGCGTCCCCCAATGATAACCACAATCCAGAAATATTCTCATGAGACGGATTTGAGTATCACTGATCAATGGATCAGGTTGTGCCAAACTTGCTTTCTTCCTTTAGGCAAGTATTTATCGAACCTAAGGTGGCCTCCCCCTCTTCCTTGGAGAGCCACGGCCTGTGACACCATTTATGCCACTTATGGCGTCACCATGCCACCATTCATAGTGGTGGTGCAATGCCCAATTCCTCTTGGGTGGCACCATGTCCTCTTGATAGGACACAATCCTTGCAGACATGTTTGCAGCATGTTTATGTGATCTTGTCACTTTAATGTATCATACATTTACGCACTTTACTTTGTGTGATTTTTTTGGGGATCAAGATGAAACACAGTGGGGACAAACCACGACAATTCATGTCGTTCCACTTGAACATGCTTGTTCTTATCTCCCCCTAACGACGGGAAGACTGTCTCATCAAAGTGACACTCTGCTTGTTTAGCGGTAAAGAGATCGCCTGTCAAGGATTCGACTTAGCGGACTATTGTTGGAGGTTCTTATCCATCATGAATATTTATTCATCAGAAATGACCATCATTGTGCGCTGTGGCGGCGCAATTTTGGCACATAGAAACATTTAACTGAGCTCAAGGATTGTAGATCCGTGTCAATCCAAAAGAGCTCAAGGATTACAAGTTCATTGGAAATCCTTTAAAATCCTCACACACAATCACTTGATGTGGTATAAATTTGTTCAATGATGGTGGACATAGATGAATAAGTAACGCTGCATGCAAAATTGCATAACCCAAAACGGAAGTAATGATGTGTTTTACCAATATCAAGACTATTACTGTAGTCGTTTTCCGTGGGACCAATTGAGTTTTTATATAGGAATATGATGCCCATTACAGATCTTATATAATAAGCTATAAAAATCAATGCGCCTACGGAAATTAACCCGGCCTAGGTGCTTTGATTTTCTAGCATAAGCAGCATAAATATTAATTGTGGATGGTGTCATGACACGTGACCAGCGTGTCGACACAACAACCAACACCATAAAATCTCTAAGGTGCCCGCAAGTTGGTTGAATCAGTCCACTGAATCCTCTTTGGATTCAATATAAGAACATAATGAGAACACATGTTTCATTTGCATATGATGGTGTCAATCATAATATTAGGCTTTGAGAGATGTGCTTTTCTTCAGCAATTCACGATGGATGTTAGAAGCATAATAGGATATAAATGCATATACTTGTGCATCAAATATATTATAATGCCACCTTAGGGGAGCGGTGGAATTTAAGGATTGAACACACGTCTTCAACCCTATATGGATTGTCTTGAAACAATATTTATGGATAAAATGTTCTTTAGTCGTCCTCGGTTTCGTGTATGAACCATAGTCTTCTGGTATTTGCTTCTATTCATCCAAAATATGGGTGTCCATAGTAATTTCTTTAATGTACGGATCACCAGACCAAAGCCAATCTATGTCAAATTCCAAAAGATCATTTTCTTTTGATTTTGGGTTCAATTAGTGGTTACATATAACCCACTAAGTTGACATATAAACTTCTCTAATACTCATTTACATCCGCAGTCATTAGAAGTAATGCAGAGGAGCTCAAATGAAATTCTCATCTGTGTCTTTATACATGAACATCGTGGCATAAATTTCTTTAAAATGTGGAACAAATTCAATTTTCTCTTCGCATAAATTGTCAATTTGACATATGCTCAATATATACATCGAAACGTAACTCAAGTTCCTTAGAGTAACTCGATGGAGATTGTAATAAAAGGTATTGTAATCCCAGTTAGGCATGTGCATTATGAATCCCAAAGGAACAGATCTACCGATCCTTAACACTTTCATTATAGTACTACAGTTCTTCAGTACTATGGGGAGGTTCTAGAGAAACCTCGACCCATCTAGAACACTCTAGGACAAGTGTATATAGTCTTAGGACACTCTAGCATTGTATAGAAACAATTTGTATCTAGCTAGGTCTAGATGCTTCTCGACAGGCAGGCAGCCTATATATAGGACATTGCTGCCGATTCAGCTTGGCACGAGGGAAACATAGGATTTAGGAATATTTCACTTTTTGTGAACTTTCTCCAAATCTCAATATAAGTTGATATTCTTCAACGACTTGGTTTTCCCTACCATTTTTGTTCTAGCCAAGAGGTTGTTCGACCAAAGGAAGGCTGACTTAGCAAGAGGGTGCTAAGGCCGCACGAGCGATCTAGTCACAAAACGTAAGCTCGTGACACTAAGCTCTGGCAAATATTAAGAGAGTTCAATGCATGTATACTGAATTATGCTGTCCCTCCTAACATACAAGTACCTAAGGTGATGGTGATGGCTTCAATAACAATGCTTCAAGCTATGCCAAACCTTCATCCAGAATTCCCTCCTTTGCCGCCTCCGCCTTCCCCTAAAGCAGTTGTTGTCACGCCCCGAATTTGGAAAGATAAAATTCCAATTCGAAAACGTGATAATTTAATAATCACAACGAACTAAAAAGAATAAATTACAAAGTACAAATATTACGTCACCAATCTTTACACAAGTTGTAAAGTATCGGACAATGTAATCGTTCAACTCAAGCCTCACTAAACTCAAAGAAAACAAAACTAAATGAGTAGGATCACTTCTACTCACCGCAGCTATCAACCGCCGCCTCAACTCTGCTAATCCTCACCTGCACAATTAAACCCTACACCATGGATTGGTGCACCGGGTTGTAAACACAAACCCGGTAAGCTTTTTAAAGCTTGTATGAGTAACCTCAAACTTACAATTACTCACTCGACACATGCTATATATTTTCCCCAAATAAACGCAAGAACACTTAAATCAAAATAACACACGCACACAAAAATATAAGGTAAGATCCAGACTTTCCTGCTTGAAAACATAGTTCAGGAAGGTGCGAATCTTACACAATTAAAATCGTGACTCCTGCATATAACGTAGTTCAGGAAACCACGCACATATACGTAAAATTGTGACTCCTGCATATAGCTTAGTTCAGGAAGCCAACCACAACAATTAATAGAAATATATAACAAATGAAAACATATAATAAATCCGACAACCCCAAAATGAAGTCAAGATGTTGCCATCTTAAATTCCAGAAGAACAACGCACACCTCGTTTTCTTTTAAAACCCAAACTCTTTAAAATAAAGGAATAACACAAATAAATTCCTTTAAAAACATGCACGCATGAGACCCAGATAACTCCACACATGCTACCCCTCATGCCGTGCAAAGTAGAAATCATATTTCCAAAACAAACAAGAGAATAAAACTCGGGGTACAATGACCACTGTCATTCCCCTCCAACTCACACAATGGCAGACAGACTAGAGCTTTAACTGATCGTAACCAATCACCCGGCCAAAGGCTTGATATCCCAATATAATTGCCAAACGATCCCCTTCACCACACAGGAGGGATCGTATCCGCCACACATGCAAGATCCCTTTCACCACACAGGAGGATCTTACATTGGCCGTTGGTTTCCAAAACCAACCCAATCACACATCACATTACTCACGCATTTATTCAATTATGACAATTTCATAACAGAATAAAATTCACCCAATTGCACACTCACATTATATATTTCACGTAAATATATATATACGTAGACATTCACTCAAGAATAGTCCATTAATACCAACTATAGTCATTGATCGTAAAACACTTTAAAACTCATTTTTATATTAAAATCGTTTTACTTACCAATGAACCGTAGTTGATCAAGTTCATTTAATTTAAAACAAATATCATTTCCATAAAACAATTTTGCATATAACGATCCATTACTATAATTTAACTCGCAATAAAATACGACACTGTGAGGTTTACTCACCTTAATTCACCAGAGCTGGTAAAGATCCGTTTCGCGTTGGGCCGCAGAGGAAACGGGTCGATTCGGACAGCTACAGGATCGGGTCAGTCTGGTCAACGGTCAACGTCAGTCAACGGTAACGGTCAACGTCAGTCAACGTTGGTCAACGGTCAACGATCCAGCGGGTCGGTCAACATGGGCCGGGCCGGGCCGGGTCGAACCAGACCGGGTCGGGTTGGGTCGAACACAGAAACGGGTCGATGGAGATCGGATCGGCTCGATTTCGATCCGATCGATTCCGCTTGATTCGGCGTGATCCACCTACACAGGGAGGCGCACAAGGAGAAACCCAGCCGAACGGTGGGTGGCGCACCCCCGGGCGTCGCCTGCAGCACCGCCGCGCACGGTGGCAGTCCTTCGAGGCGCTGCCGCTCCGTCCTCCGTGCTCCTCCGGTACCGATCCATGACTCAAACTGAAGAGGGCGTCGAGATGAACACTTTGACATGTCGCACGCCTCGATTGGTGGCCGGACGAGGGAGATCAACGCGAAAGAAGCTCCGGATTCGAATTGGAGACGATGAACAGTGTTTTGAGACTTTTCTGAAATTTCTGATATTTTCGGAATTTCTGACTTTTCTGAGATATTTTTACTATTTATAGAAAAATTCAGATTTTGGAAATAACTTCAACAGATCGTAACTTTTTCATACGACATCCTTTTCACGCGTGCCGCATGTCTACGAACTCGTATCGTCGAGCTCTACGACTTTTGTGAAGAAAACTTTTCAAAATTCTCGACGGATCACAAAGTCAACTTTTGACCTATCGAAACTTAAACGTTTTTCGAAATTTAACTCTCGGAATCACTAATTTCCAATCTAATAATTTCTAAATAAACATTAGAAATTATTAAGGAATTTCCGGGGTATTACAGTTGCAACTGTCATGCGCTTTAATGCTTGCGTACGCAGATTATTAGCTTCAAGAACTGTTGCTTCTCATGTCATGTCTTGCTTACATCGAAATGATTCAGAGGGTGTAGCTGCTGAAGCTGCAGGCCTTATTGCAGTTCTTATTGGTGGTGACCCTTGGGATACAAAAATATGTGATCCGCATGTTGAGACAACACCCTACCCAGTGTATTTGAACTATTACACCAAGTAGCTGGTTTGAAGCGTTGTCTGTTTGTGTCGTTTGGACATCCTGGTGACAGTGTTCGGAAAACTGTGGCAGTGATTATGCGTACAATTGCTGAAGAAGATGCACTTGCAGTAGAGTCGCTGCCTGAAGCTGCTTTGTTGAGGTAGTTATTGCATGTATTCTTCCTTCCAGCTGGTGAGCAACGTGAGGTTAGTCAGCAGCTTGTTGCTCTTTGGGCAGATTCTGATGTAGAACAGATGGCAGCAAGGATAGAAGAGCAGATGGACCGTCGCAAGAATGGAAGGATCGGTACTGTTCATGTCTGGGCTGCGAGCTCAGAATAGGGCGTGTGATACCTTTTCATGTCTTGATGCAGCGGAACTATCCCGTTGGAATCCACCAACAGCAGCCTTGAATCCACAAGACTAGATTTCTCGAATCCACGAGAAGATCTGGAATCCACCAGAGAAATTGAGTAAACTCAAAGTTTATTAATATGAAAGATAAATGTTTAGCGGCCACAAGAAGTGGCTTAAATACTGACAACAAAACCCTAGGGCGCTAACAAAAGCCTAACTCAGCCCATAGGTGAAATAAAATAAAAGTCCAAAACAAATAAATCCAAAATAAATTCGGAAAACACTAAAAGCTGATTTTAAAGGCCTAAACGACGTCGGATGGCCGAAAAAGCCCACACGTCGTGGCAAAGCGACGAGTCTTATTTCTGGCGTCGTTCCCTTTCTGAAAAGGTATAACACGCCCTATTCTGAGCTCGCAGCCCAGACATGAACAGTACCGATCCTTCCATTCTTGCGACGGTCCATCTGTTCTTCTATCCTTGCTGCCATCTGTTCTACATCAGTCTCCTCCACTTCAGAAGAACTCGACCCCGAGTTATTATCATCATAAAGAGACTCATCCTCATGATACTCATGCAAGTCAGCAACATTAAAAGAATTGGAAATCCCCATAGAAGTAGGCAGATCAATAACATAAGCATTATCATTAATCTTCTTCAATACCTTGAAAGGACCATACTTTCTGGGTTTGAGCTTGCTGTAGGTACCAACTGGAAACCTCTCCTTCCTCAAAAATATCATGACTGAATCTCCCTCCGTAAACAATTTCACACGCCTATGCTTGTCAGCTGCAGATTTGTACTTAGCATTTGTCTTTTCCAACCTTGCTTTAATTGCTTCTCTAGCTGACTGAACATCTTTAGCCATCTTAACAGCAGCATCACTAACTCCGTGTCCTTTTGGCAAGTTGATCAAATCAACCACATGTTTAGGAGCAGAAGTATAAACCACATCAAAAGGTGACTTACCAAGGGCACTATGGACAGAGCTGTTGTAAGCGAATTCAATCTGAGGTAAAGCAAGATCCCAATGCTTTGGCTTATCCCCACACACACTCCTGAGCATATTTCCCAAACTCCTGTTTGTGACTTCCGTCTGACCATCTGTTTGTGGATGAGTTGTAGTACTTCTTTTTAAAGTTGTTCCAAACTGCTTCCACAAAGTAATCCAGAAGTGACTCAAAAACTTTGTGTCACGGTCAGAAGTAATAGATTTGGGTACCCCATGCAAACGAACAACCTCCCTGAAAAACAGTTTGGCTATGTTTGCAGCATCTGCAGTCTTCTTGCAAGCAATAAAGTGAGTCATCTTTGAGAATCTATCCACCACAACAAAAACTGAATCCACTCCTCTTTGAGTACGAGGTAGTCCCAACACAAAATCCATAGAAACGTCCTGCCAAATATCATCAGGAACAGGTAAAGGCATGTAAAGACCAGTATTTTGAGACTGACCCTTAGATACCTGACAAATATAACACTTATTCACAATATTGTTGACATCCCGCTTTAACTGTGGCCAGTAGTAATGTTCTTCCAGGCTTGCAATGGTTTTGTCTCTACCAAAGTGACCACTAAGACCACCTCCATGTAAATCTCGAATCAGCTTCTCCCTAAGAGAGGAGATGGGTACACACAATTGATTTCCTCAAAACAAATACCCTTCATGGATAAAGAAACCAGCAACTGATTGCTTCTTGACAAGGCACTGCTCCCAAATATGCTTAAAATCATCATCTGTCTCATATAATTCTTTCAAAAATTCAAAACCGATTACCTCCTGGGATAAAGTAATCAGTAAACTAGCTCGCCTGCTTAATGCATCTGCCACCTTATTGAGATTTCCATATTTATGCTTGATGACAAAAGGGAATTTCTGCAGAAAAGTCGCCCATCTAATATGCATCTTGTTCACATGTTTCTGGCTATTCAGGAACTTCAAGGCTTGATGGTCAGTAAATAGAATGAACTCCCTTTGAATCAAATAATGCTCCCACTGTCTCAGAGCTCTCACTACTGCATAAAACTCTTGATCATAAGTGCTCCACTTCTGGCGAGCTTCACTCAATTTTTCACTAAAGAAGGCAACTACTCTCTTTTCTTGGGACAAAACAGCTCCTACTCCAACACCACTAGCATCACATTTGACCTCAAAAATCTTGTCAAAATCAGGAAGAGCTAGAACTGGGGCGGTGCAAAGCTTCTCCTTGATAAGTGCAAAACTCTTCTCTTGTTCCTCACCCCAGTGAAACTTGCCTTTCTTCATGCATTCCGTGATCGGTGCAGTGACAGAACTGAAATTCTTGACAAAACGTCTATAAAAAGTAGCCAATCCATGGAAACTCCTCACCTCTGAAACTGTCGTAGGTGCTGGCCACTCTCTGATTGCACGCACCTTCTCCTCATCAACCTGTATGCCATCTTCTCCAACCATAAACCCCAAAAACAGTAACTTGTTTGTACAAAAAGTGCACTTCTTCAGGTTAATGTACAGCTTGTTCTTTTGTAACAACTCAAGAACCTGTTTTAAATGCTCTAGATGCTCTTTTTTACTCTTACTATAAATAAGAGTATCATCAAAATAGACATCTACACAAATTCCAAGCAAATGACGAAAAACCTGGTTCATAAGTCTCATGAAAGTGCTAGGAGCATTGGACATTCCGAAAGGCATCACCAACCACTCATACAACCCATCTTTAGTTTTGAACGCTGTTTTCCACTCATCTCCCACCTTGATTCGAATCTGGTGATAACCACTCCGCATGTCTATCTTAGAAAACCACTTCGAACCGCTCAACTCATCCAGCATGTCTTCTAAACGCGGGATAAGAAATCTGTACTTGATAGTTATCTTGTTAATAGCTCTACTGTCCACACACATTCTCCATGTTCCTCCTTTCTTGGGCACCAACAGAACAGGTACTGCACAGGGACTCATACTCTCTCTAATGAAACCCTTCTTCAAAAGTTCTTCAATTTGTTCCTTCAAGATCTCATTCTCCTTCGGACTCATTCTGTAATGTGGTAAATTAGGTAGGCTGGCTCCTGGAATGAAGTCGATCTGATGTTGAATGTCTCTCATAGGTGGAAGCTCATTGGACACATCATCAGAAATCAACTCTTTAAACCTCTTCAATTTCTATTCTTCATTTTGCTTCTCGGCTGCCAATAAACCCTTAACCACTATAGGAAAGATGGTTTTGGATTCTTTTAAGGCTTCATTCAACTCATATTCATTGTTGCTGATGGTGAGAAAACTCGCATTCTCCTTCTTCGGACTCAGAAGTGTGTCTGATGGAGCCATGGCAATTTTGTGTTGATTCCAAGTAAACAACATCACATTATCTCTTCCTTTGTGAGTAACATCCAGATCATACTGCCAAGGTCTTCCTAATAATATATGGCAAGCATCCATGTCAATCACATCACACATAACTTCATCATGATAATGCTTACCAATAGAAATAGGAACTCTGCATGACGTTGTAACCTCTGCCTGAGGACCCCTCTTTACCCAGCCTAGTTTGTAAGGTCTGGGGTGTGGCTCTGTAGGTAACTGCATGAAACTCACCAATTTTTGGGACACAAAGTTCTCACAACTGCCATTGTCTACAATCATCTGACATACTTTGTTATTCACTGAACATAGAGAACGAAATATGTTGTGACGTTGTCCTTTACCAACATCGTCTAACTGTTAGAAGGGGTCCATGACAACATTCGTGTAATGCATAAGTGTATTTTAATACAACTTCATGGCCAGAGTGCCTACCAAAATAGGATAAAGTTGGCAAGTAGAAGAGGCCTGTTGGGATCTTAGTAGCCTATGACCTCTCTCTCTCTCTCTCTCTCTTCTCGCTGCAGTGTGATGTTTTAATGAATGAAACAGGTATCTTTTCTGTTCCTCTTACTCTCACAATGTTGCTCCAAAGGGAAAGTTTATTGCCTTTGTGTCAACGGAAGCAGAAACTGATAATCCACAGACTGAGCTAAAGCCTGGAATTGACCTCTTAGGGCCTGTGGAAGAGATATTTTTTTATATGTATGACAGATATGAGCCTGTCAATGAACCCACTTTGGACAATTGCTTTATATCAACTGTGAGTCTATGTTCAAGCCTTGGCCTCTATATCCAAATTTTATAAATGATGTACACTTGACAAATGCCTTTTTATGGTCTCAACAGAGTTATGATGGAACAACTCACTTTGAGTCCACTGTCATGGATGTACTCAACATGTATACCTTGATAACTGGAAAGGTGAGAACTTCAATCATACAGGGGTAAATTAGTTCGGTTGTTTTTTCTCTTCACTAAAATTGAAATGGAAATGCGTTATATGTTGCTGCTACGCTAACTACTGTTGACCAACACACCTTCCTTGCTTTTCACTGTGTCCGAGTGTTTTTCTTATTTACTACTATTTAACCCTTTTCCTGGAATGCTTGATCAGGTTCTTGATCTCACCGTGGACCTAAGTGCTGCCAGTGCTGCAGAAGAATGAGTGAAACTCCCTGTTCTGTTTGCAGTTACAGTAGTCCTTTGTTCCAAGTACTTTGAGTCTTTGACTGCTTAAGTTGCTGGGCGCAGGTGGACTTTTTTACTTTTAATCATAGACTGATATGTAATGTAATGTTGTTTTCTGTCCTTTAAAATCCTTTAAACAGAAAAGGGAAAAAGCCAAATTGTACCTTAAAAACATGTCTAGATTTGGATATGCACTTGTGGTTACGTATTGGGTTGCAGTTGTGTGGAGGCATCTAAATGATGTACGCCATTGGCATATTTTCTGCCTTGTGTTTGCCTGTGCATATACGAGAGATTTATGACCGTGTCTGTTTCTAGGCTCGGCCTGCCCTTTAAGGAAAGGTTATTCTGTACCGGAGTTGTTTGTCGTCCGATATTTGGTATGAAGTCATTCTATTAAGGGATCGGATACTTCTTCCAAAGGTTTTCCTTTAGGGTTGAATGTATGAAAAATTAGTCTTAATTGGAAGTGATTGCCTGTTATGTTGCGTAACAAGGTCTGATATGCACTCTTGCTCTCACTATAATTGCGGGTGTGTTTTTTGGTCCGATGAGGGTAGTGGTGGTTGCGTTATAATTGTGCTCGTGATTTTACAATAGTATCGTTAGAACAAAAGCATATGCATATCTGTTTGTGAAGGAATAGAAGATGAAGAGGTTTGGAGGCTGTCAGTCGTACCAAAACAGTACCTGACATTCAGTATTTATATTGATACAATTTGGAGAGATTACACTTTGTAACAAGCTGATAAGTATCAGTTACAGAGGATGAGTTTAAACTAGATACAAAGGATAAGAGTTAGATATCCGATGAGGAGGAACTCCTATTAGGGTTAGTATTCCTAACTGTATTAGGATAAGTGGTAGGCGAATGTTTATCTGGTCCAATACTCCCCGGCAAGCGCAATGGCCTTTCAAGGACAGGAAGCTTGGATACCAAGAAATGGAAACGTGAGGAGGAAAGGCCTTTAGTGAAGATGTCTGCTACTTGATCTGTTGTAGAGACATAATGAACTTGGAGCTCTTTGTTGACAACCTTTTCTCGCACGTAATGATAGTCTACTTCAATATGTTTAGTTCGTGCATGGAAAACTGGATTGGAAGCTATAGCAATGGCAGATAGATTGTCACACCAAATTCGTGGGCACTGAAGGAAGAGAGAAAGATCAGAAAACATGGATCGAAGCCAAGAAATTTCTGCTGCAGTGAAGGCTAGTTGTCGATATTCTGCTTCGGCACTCGAGCGTGAGACTGTGCGATGTGTTTTGGAACTCCAGGAAATGAGGTTAGGACCAAGATATACACAATAACCACCCGTGGATTGCCGGTTGTCAGGATCACCGGCATAATCCGCATCAGAGTAAGCAGTGATGAAGAGGGAGCCAGGTTGATACTTGAGTCCATGGTTAATGGAGAACTTCAAATAACGTAAAATACGTTTGACTGCAGTCCAGTGTGTTGTGGTGGGAGAGTGCATGAATTTGCACACTTGATTAACAGAATAAGAGATATCTGGTCTGGTTAATGTGAGATATTGAAGGGCACCAACAACACTCCTATACTCACTAGTATCAGTAAGTGCAACACCATCGTGAAGGCTGAGTTTCTGACCAGTGGCAGCAGGAGTGGAGCAAGGTTTGACATCAAGCATATTTGTTTTGCGCAGCAAATCCACAATGTATTTCTTTTGTGTCAAGTAAAGTGTGGAACCTTCATAGGTGGCCTCAATCCCCAAGAAGTAGTGAATGCGGCCGAGATCTTTCATTGAAAACACTCTCCCCAGATCCTGGATAAGCTGAGAAAGATGATGAGTGCTATTGCCTGTAATAAGGATGTCATCCACATATATTAAGAGTACAATGAATATCCCATTTTGTGCATATGTAAACATGGAGTAATCGGATAGAGACTCTTGAAAACCTAAGTCTTCCAAATAATCTGCAAAGCATTGAAACCATGCTCTAGGAGCTTGTTTGAGTCCATATAGTGACCTTTTGAGCTTGCAGACGTGTTTGGGAAAATTGGGATCAGTAAAGCCAGTAGGTTGTTTCATGTAGACTTCTTCCTGGAGATGGCCATGTAAGAATGCATTGTTGACATCAAGTTGGCGTACATGCCATTTGTTGGTGACAGCAAGTGCAAGAATGAGACGAATGGTGGAATGCTTGACTACTGGACTGAAAGTTTCTTCGAAGTCTATACCTTCTTTTTGATGGAATCCATTAGCAACTAGACGTGCTTTATAACGTTCCACTGTGCCATCAGCATTCTTCTTAATTTTGAAAATCCATTTATTTGGCAATACATTCATAGAAGTGTGGAAGGGGACAAGTTCCCAAGTTCCATTTTGTTGTAGAGCTGAGTATTCTTCTTGCATAGCCTGACGCCAACATGCTTCCTTTGCTGCTTTGGTATATGAAGTTGGTTCTGTGGAGGCCGTGGTTAAGGCAGCATGTAGTCCATATTTAGGATTAGTTTTGATAGTGCCAACCTTACGTCTAGTCACCATGGGATGATCATTGATAGGATTTTGAACCTGTATGGAGTTATCAGCAATTGCTGATGAAGAATTTGAAGAAGGTGAGGGGAGAATAGGTGGTGTGGGAGAGGGGAGATTAGTCTGAGGTATAATAGGTGTAGGAGATGATGTGTTTGAGTTAGGGTGAGATAAAGATTGAGTAGATACATTAGGTGTGGTGTTTGAATGAGAGGGAGATAAGGATTGAGTATGCACAGTTGGAGATAAGGTTGTATTATGTGGAGATGGAGGTGTAATTATCGGGGATGTAGGAGTTGAAGAAGTAGTAAGAGAAAAGAAATGTAAAGAGTTTGAAAGTGAGGAGGACTTACCAGTTGGAGGGGAGGGAATGGTCTGCTGAAATGGAAAACAGGTTTCATCAAAAATGACATGGCGAGACAGATAAACTCTATTTGTTTTTAAATCAAGGCAGCGATAACCTAGATGATTTAAAGAATATCCAAGGAAAACACATTGTTTAGACCTGTGTTCAAGTTTTGAAGAGTTATAAGGTCGAAGATAAGGATAGCATGCAGAACCAAAAATTTTAAGAAAACTGTAATTTGGTGATTTTTGAAACAGCATGGTGTATGGTGTTTGATTTTGAATTACTGGTGATGGTAGTCTATTAATGATGTAGACTGCTGTATTAAATGCTTCAATCCAATATGTGGGAGGCATATGAGCATGAGCAAGGAGGGTGAGTCCTGTGTCAACAATATGGCGATGTTTTCTTTCAGCTAGGCCATTCTGTTCAGGGTGTTTAGGACAGGAGAAACGATGATGTATGCCATGAATTTTAAAGTAGCTTTTGAAAGCATTGGATGTGTATTCACCACCTTCATCCGATTGAAATTGTATGATTGGTTTGGAAAATTGTTTTTCAACATATGTTTTAAACTGTTTGAATATTGTAAAAACTTCAGATTTATGTTTCATGGGAAATATCCAAGAGTATCTTGAATAATCATCAACAAATAAAACATAGTATCGAAAACCTTGGGTGGAAAAGGTAGAGCATGACCATACATCAGAATGAATCAAGTCTAGGGGTTTATTAGAAACAGAATCAGAAATTACAAATGGAAGCTTAGTGCTTTTACCTAATGGACAGGAATGACAGAATTTAAAGGAGCAAGTGCCAGCAAGAGGCACATTCTTATTTGAAAGAATTCTAGATAAAGTTTTAAAGGAGGTATGCCCTAGTCTTGAATGCCAAACTTGAGCTGACACCCTGACGCCAACATATGACACATGTTTTGGAGGATCAAGACTATGATGTTGATGAAGACGCAGAGGGTACAGACCATTCTCGCACTGTCCTCTATAGAGGATCCTCCCCGTCCGGATGTCCTTGATGAGAAAGAAGTTTGGATAGATTAGTAAATAACAGTTGTTATCAGAGGTGAGTTTATGAATGGAGAGAAGATTTGTAGTAGCAGAGGGACAAAGAAGAATATCATTTAATTTGAGAGAGTTATTTTGAATACGTAAAATGTTTGAGCCAGTATGAGAGATGTGGAGAGGATTTGTACCTATACCGTGGATGTGATCATTACCAGGGTATTCTTTAGGATACTGCAGGTTTCCTGAATCAGAGGTGATGTGAGAGTTCGCACCGGAGTCAAGAAGCCAAGTGGACGTAGCAGATGTAGATGTTGAAGCTGCCATGGCACTTAATTTCTTAGAAGGGACCCTGCCTTCATAAGAGAGATTCATGCGATTGTAGCAGTCCAATGCAGTATGGCCAGGTCTTGTGCATATCTGGCAAGTAGGTCGAGAACTCGAAGAATTGCCAGAGAATGTGGTGAAAGGGGGAGGGCCAAGAATAGATGAGCCTCTGCCTCTGAAGGAGGCAATACCACGACCAGAATGCATAGGGCCACGGTTGAAGGAAGGAGCAGAACGTCCTCGTCCACGTCCACGATGGGAGATGTGAGTGGCATGTAGGGCAGTGGTGACAGAGTTGATGTCTAATGCAGCTTGCTGCTGGTCTTGGATACGGCGCTCAGCTGAAAGGAGTAGTGCCTCAAGTGTGTCATAGGTGATTGGAGTATCTCTTGCTTGTGCTGAGCTGACAGTGTTTTCATACATAGGGCCAACATTGTTCATGATGATGGAGACGAGGTCGTCTTCAGCCATAGGGCTTCCTGCCAAAGCAAGGTTATCAGCCAGAACATTGATTTTATCAAGATAATCAGAAATAGAGAGCGAGCCACGCATTGTGCGCAAGAGTTCTCCTCTGAGTTGGAGGATTCGATTGTGTGATTGAGATGCAAAACGTTTGGCGAGAGAAGACCAAGTGAAGAAGGAATTGGTTGATCGTGCCACAGTAGACAGTACTGGTGCAGTTAGGGAATTATTGATCCACCCTAAGACCATTTGATCTTGTGCAATCCAGTGCTCGTAGTCTGGATTAATCTCCTCAGTAAGTTGGTTGTTTTCATCACGCAGAAAGCAAGGAGGACAGGAACTAGAACCATCAACAAATTTCATTAAGTTTCTGCTTTTTAGCAAAGGCTTAATCTGAGCAAGCCAGAGGGGATAATTTGTGCGATCAAGTTTGATTGATAGATAGTTGGTAAGTGTATCTGAAGAGTGACGTTGAGGATAAGGAACAAGAGGGGGTGGTGAGATGGTTGAGGTGGTGGTGGTGGTGGGAATGGTAGATGATTCAGTGTTGGAGATGGTGGCCATTGGAAAAATTAGGTTTCGAGGGAGGAAAAAAAATGTCGTAGGACTTTTAGGCTCTTGATACCATGAAGGAATAGAAGATGAAGAGGTTTGGAGGCTGTCAGTCGTACCAAAACAGTACCTGACATTCAGTATTTATATTGATACAATTTGGAGAGATTACACTTTGTAACAAGCTGATAAGTATCAGTTACAGAGGATGAGTTTAAACTAGATACAAAGGATAAGAGTTAGATATCCGATGAGGAGGAACTCCTATTAGGGTTAGTATTCCTAACTGTATTAGGATAAGTGGTAGGCGAATGTTTATCTGGTCCAATAGTTTGATCATGCCGGAGAACAAAATTCACAGTAAATCAACCCGCTTGACACAATACAGGTCAACTCAACAGAAATTTGCAGTAAGTGGCTTGTTTAACAATAGAGCAAAAATGAAAGGTTATACATGTGTAGCTACAAGCATGCAGTGGGTGTTGATCCTTGGATTATTTTCAATCCATTATTCAGACATTTTGGTCGATCCTTGGATTGAACTTTTATACATGATCATTGGCGGGTGGGTGTTGAAGAGGCTGAATTTCTCCCACATGAGCCAATTCAAGTGTCGTGGATGTTGTGTTGGACACAGAAGTCGCCTCTTCTTTGTGCAATTTGCTGCTATGACTGACTTTGCTAGAACCATTACTACCACTGCCATTAGTAGCAGCCTTTCTCAACGCCTGGTTCTTTTTTGCCGATTTAGCCCACCCAACAAGCCCCACTTGTACGTGTTCGTCGAATATTGCCTTCTTAAAAGATGTTCCCATCTAATTCAATAAACAAGCACTCGATCATATTACACGTCTCTCCTGTAAAATCTATCCAGCTATCTTCCTTCAAAGGCTAATTATAAGTTAACCCTTTAACATTACGTACCTGTGTGACAATTGCGTACAGTGGCAACGTACTGTAGCCGCAGACGAACTGGACAAATGCTCTGAGAGTGATGTAATTTCCCGGGCACATATTTCAGGAGAGAACAGAAAACATATCATCAGATCGATACAGTTATCATCATAGGTACGCAATCGTATTAGTATGCACGTACACATTACACACATATCTTGACACACTACCAGAAAAAAGGGCTTTACCGACGAAAAAAAAAAAAACGGCCGACGAACACTATTTTCGTGGCTAAATTTTTTTTTCGTCGGTAAAAAAAAAATTCGTCGACTATTCCCCTAGAATGGCCGACGATTTTTTATTTCGTGGCTAAAAAATAGTTTTCGTCGGCTATACCCATAGAATGGCCGACGATTTTAAATTTTCGTCGGCTATTCTCAGAAAATATAGCCGACGAAATTTTTTGAAAGTTTGGCCGACGAAATTTGTCATTTTCGTCGGCTATAAGTCTTTATATTTTCAGATCTGGACAGCAGCTGCTCATTTAAAAAAAAACGAGAAAAAACGGGAGAAAGAGTGAAAAATCTGTGGGTATTGTTGAAATCCGTCCTCTCTTACATTGTGGAGCTCTATATAGGTACGTACGTACGTATATGTGTATATATATATATATGTTGATTTTGAGTTTTAGTGATTTTTTGATTTGTTGTTGTTGTTGTTAATTTAGTGTTAATTAGAATGTATATATGTATATATATATATATGTTGATTTTTAGTTGTAGTTGAGTTGATTTTAAGTTAGAGTTAATTTAATTATGTGTTTTAATTTGATGTTATTTTAATTAGTGTTAAAATATATATATATATATATATATATATATGTTAAATATTAATGGTTGTTGATAGTGTTAATTTAGTTAAATAATGGTTGTTAATTAATGGTATATATATATATGAGTTGATGTTGATAAAAATATTTTTTTATATATGTATGTACGATTAATTTCTTATTAATTAAAGTTATACATATATATTATTATCAGGCTATATATGGATCGGGATAAGAGTTGGATTTCGCTTCCAAGGCATGACCGACGATACACTACAGGAATTGTGGATTTTTTGCAGTTCGTCGAGGAAAATGCAAAAGAGAATGAATACATTTATTGCCCGTGCAATAAATGTAGGTGTCGCAGTGATATGTTTCGATTTCCGATTAGGACAGTATGGGAGCACCTAAAGAGGAATGGGTTTTGGCCGAAGTACACACGTTGAATATATCACGGTGAGCCATCATTAGATGGATCGCATGATCATGGGCAGTTTTTTGAGGCGGGCAGTAGTAGTACATCCAACGATCCGACAATGGCATTCGTCAACGACGTGTTTCCTTTTGAAAGCGGTGTACGTGGGGAACAATATATGCATGACCCGGTGCAGCCCTTCCCACAAGTTGTCAACACTGCTGCCTTTGACAAGTACAACAAACTGATTGCACTGCAACAGACCCCTGTGTCTTCAAGTTCTGAGAAGACAGTTCTTCAAAGTGTGATGGAGGTAATGAGGATTAAAGTCGAGACAAAATCGACTATCAGGCAAGTGGATGAATATCTACAGTACAGTTCTTCGTTGTTAGAGGAGGGTCATCGTAATCCTACCAATCACCGTAAGGTCCGAAGTATCCTCAAAGATCTAGGGCTTTCCTACATTAAGATCCATGCATGCGCATTTGACTGCGTTCTCTTCTGGGGTAAAGATGCAGAAGGGAACGACCTTGCTAGCCTTGACGCGTGTCCGATATGTCATTCTGACCGATATAAGTTGACGGGAGCAGGCAATAGGAAACCTGTGAAAGTGCTTCGGTATTTTCCGTTGAGAGATAGGCTTGAGCGGTTGTACATGTCAGAAACCACCGCAAAAGCTATGAGATGGCACGGTGAGCGGGACTTGGGAGACGCAGATATCATGACACACATCTCTGACGGAGCGGCTTGGAAGCATATAAACAATGAGTTTCCTCATTTTGCGTCAGATGTCAGAAACGTCAGGCTCGGGCTCTCAACCGACGGGTTCAACCCTTTCGGCACCATGAGTCTTTCATACAGTATATGGCCGGTGATTTTGGTACCTTACAACCTTCCTCCGTGGATGTGCATGAAGAAGGAATATAATATGTTGACGTTGTTGATTCCGGGGCCTGGTTACCCAGGAAAATGTCTCGATGTGTATATGAGACCATTGATTGAAGAGCTTAAGGTATTGTGGGACGTCGGTCATCCCACTTTTGACAAGTACAAGCAGGAGACGTTCCAGATGCATGCCATGGTTATTGGTACCATCAGTGATTTTCCTGCTTATGGGATGTTGTCGGGCAGCGTTGTTAGGGGATACAAGGCTTGTCCAGAGTGCCTCAGCGATTACGGGAGCACCCCTCATTGCAACAAGATATGCAGAATGGGTCATCGTGTGTTCCTTCCGGCGGATCACCACTGGCGTTACGAGTCCGCCGCATTTGATGGAACCGAAGAACACGTCGGTCCTCCCAGAAGACGGACGGGAAGAGAAATTTTAGCAGTGCTTAATGAGTACGATTTTGGGCCCCTCAGCAATCATCCCGATATTGTAGCGGAAATACCTGAAAGACCTGAGGAGTACAAATTCTGGACACATAAGAGCATATTGTGGGAACTCCCGTACTGGTGTGAGTTGTTGATCCGTCAGTTCCTAGACGTTATGCACATAGAAAAAAATGTTTCTGAAAGTGTGGTGGGCACAACGCTGAACTTGGAGGGGAAGACGAAAGACGGTCCTAAGGCTCGCACTGATCTGCAAAACATGAATATCAGAAAACAACTATGGTTGAAAGAAGGGAAGAGGAAAATGCCTCAAGCTCCTTACACCGTCAAGCCTGAGCATAAATCAGAAATTTTCCATTGGATAAGTCAGGCCAAGTATCCTTCAGGCTTTGCTGGAAATATAGCCAAGTGTGTGAACAGACAATTCAACAATCTTTACGGGTTGAAAAGTCATGACAATCATATCCTGCTACAACGTCTCTTCCCTGTTTTCATTCGACCCTTCCTTCCCTGTCACGTTGTGGAGCCGTTAGTAGCGTTGGCAAGATTTTTCCAGAAGGTATGCACACGGGAAGTGAGAAAATCTGACCTCCGGGAAATGCAAGTAGACATCGTTCATATCATGTGTAAATTTGAGATGATATTTCCTCCAAATTTTTTCGACATCATGCCTCACCTCATGATCCATCTTCCTCGGCAGTTGTTGCTCACCGGTCCTGTGCACTTCACTTGGATGTATCCGATGGAAAGGTACGTATTTTACACCTTCTGTTAATTTCCTCATCAATATATATATATATGTGATTTAGTATTAATGTACTATCATAACACTTTAAAAACTTGATTTATAGGCAACTTGGACAATACGGTGATTTTGTCCAAAACAGATCCGCACCTGAAGGATGTATAGCTGAAGCGTACCTACATGAAGCTGTATTTAGGAGCGTTACAGGAAAGCATACCGGAAGATGTACCTTCACAGTTCAATCTTTCCATACTCTCCGACGATGTTGTACCCGGTGGAAAAACGCCAGTTTCCTACAAGTTGAATGATTATGAGGTAGCCATTGCACATTGGTGGGTACTAATCAACTGTCCAGAAGTTCAGTTTTGGAAGAACATGCATCTAAACTGTGCTGGAGTTGGAGGTGATGTCGAGTACCACAACCGGACATTCGCAGAGTATTTCGGCCGCTGGGTACGTAACTTTAACATTATTCTACACGTATTTATATATTAGGGTGTATAATTATTCATATTTATAGTTGATTCATGTTTGGTTGCAGATGGACCTTATTAAACATGATAATCACCCAAATTGGTCGCACGAACTCAGACTTCTAGCGATGAGGCCGGTCTATTCAAAAGTTCATGCGACGTGCAACGTGAATGGTGTGTTATTTCGATGTGAAGAGAGAGACAAGAGACTGAAAACACAAAATTCAGGGGTTATGACACATGGTGGGGATGACGGAGTTGACTATTACGGTGTTCTCCATTCAGTTGTGGAACTGCATTATGGGGAAGGCATGAAAGTCATCCTTTTCAAGTGTAGATGGTTTGACACACGGCCACAGAGCATGAAAACCGATCAATACGGCATAACTTCTGTGAACACCAGTACATCATGGTATGAGGATGACCCGTTCGTTTTAGCCACATGGGTGAAACAAGTGTTTTATCTTGATGATCTCGCCAAGGGTGACCCGTGGAAAGTAGTCAACACTATCCACCATCGCAACATTTACCGGGCGTCTACACTTGGAGTGGCTGAAGAGAACGAGGAAGGTGGCACCGCGTATCAAGAGCCCAACTCAAACGGTATTCCTGACTCCTCTTTTATTCGCCTAGACACGCCGGTGCGACATCGACGTGAAGAGCCACCGCTTGTTGATGTTGATCCAAACGAAGCCACTAACGAGGACTCTAGTGGGGAGGAAAGACATAGATTACCCGTCTCGAGCAATTCAGAAACCGAAGAAGACTCATCCGATTACAATCCGACGGATTAAGTAATGTAGATGATGTCAAAAAATTTGAAATATGTTGACTGCTGGGTTTCTGTTTTCTTGATGTTCAAATTTGGTTATATATGAACAGGAAATGGGAAAACGAGATTTGTAAACCTACTGATTTTTTTTTAACCTTTTTTATAGTATAGCCGACGAAAAATGCCTTATTTCGTCGGCCATAATTAATATAGCCGACGAAATAAGGCATTTTTCGTCGGCTATACTATGAAAAGCCGACGAAAACTCCATATTTCGTCGGCCATACTATAAAAAAACGACAAAAGAATAGCCAACGAGTACGAGGTTGATATTTCGTCGGCTATGATATAAAAAAAATAAAACAAAAAATGATGGTTGTCCATATTCTATCACTAACGATAAACTATTGCTTCATCCTTCAAACAGAAAAAAGCCGTGAAATAAGATATGACCGAAATGATAAAATACGTCTACGGTTGAAAAATGACAAGATTCCGATAAAATATGTATGCCGAATGTTGCGGTCAACAGTTTTTTACATAGATTTCCTATGGGTAGCATGACGTTCGGTAAATATTTTGAGGAAAATTTTGATACGAGTAGCTGCTCATCCTTCAAACAGAAAAAAGCCGTGAAATAAGATATGACCGAAATGATAAAATACGTCTACGGTTGAAAAATGACAAGATTCCGATAAAATATGTATGCCGAATGTTGCGGTCAACAGTTTTTTACATAGATTTCCTATGGGTAGCATGACGTTCGGTAAATATTTTGAGGAAAATTTTGATACGAGTAGCTGCGTCTCATCGATTTGAAACTATTATCTGTTGAAGGTCAGGCAAAAAAACGTCATTTAGACAGTCCAATTACCATTTCTAAGCGTTTAGAGGTTTGACTGACCCGGTTGACCGTTCCGATCGAGCCTTCAACGTTGTCAGAAGTAGTTGGATTTTTTTTCATTCATGTATTTAATCTTAACGGTGATATCTGACGGTTGGAATCGATTTTGTTAAATTTTTATTTCAAAATCAGAACATATGAACTAATGTTCCTTAACTTGTTTACTAAGTGTTTAAGTGAATGTATAGTTTCAAATAGTTACAATACGTAGACTCTTCAAATGCAAAAAAGTCGTGAAATAAGATATGACCGAAATAATGAAATACGTCTACGGTTGAAAAATGACAAGATTCCGACAAAATCTGTGTGCCGAATATTGCGGTTAGCTGTTTTTTTACTTCCGTTTGCCTATGGGTAGCATGACGGTCGGTACATATTTTGAGGAAAATTTTGATACGAGTAGCTGCGTCTCATCGATTTGAAACTATTATCTGTTGAAGGTCAGGCAAAAAAACGTCATTTAGACAGTCCAATTACCATTTCTAAGCGTTTAGAGGTTTGACTGACCCGGTTGACCGTTCCTATCGAGCCTTCAACGTTGTCAGAAGTAGTTGGATTTTTTTCCATTCATGTATTTAATCTTAACGGTGATATCTGACGGTTGGAATCGATTTTGTTAAATTTTTATTTCAAAATCAGAACATATGAACTAATGTTCCTTAACTTGTTTACTAAGTGTTTAAGTGAATGTATAGTTTCAAATAGTTACAATACGTAGACTCTTCAAATGCAAAAAAGTCGTGAAATAAGATATGACCGAAATAATGAAATACGTCTACGGTTGAAAAATGACAAGATTCCGACAAAATCTGTGTGCCGAATGTTGCGGTTAGCTGTTTTTTTACTTCCGTTTGCCTATGGGTAGCATGACGGTCGGTACATATTTTGAGGAAAATTTTGATACGAGTAGCTGCGTCTCATCGATTTGAAACTATTATCTGTTGAAGGTCAGGCAAAAAAACGTCATTTAGACAGTCCAATTACCATTTCTAAGCGTTTAGAGGTTTGACTGACCCGGTTGACCGTTCCGATCGAGCCTTCAACGTTGTCAGAAGTAGTTGGATTTTTTTCCATTCATGTATTTAATCTTAACGGTGATATCTGACGGTTGGAATCGATTTTGTTAAATTTTTATTTCAAAATCAGAACATATGAACTAATGTTCCTTAACTTGTTTACTAAGTGTTTAAGTGAATGTATAGTTTCAAATAGTTACAATACGTAGACTCTTCAAATGCAAAAAAGTCGTGAAATAAGATATGACCGAAATAATGAAATACGTCTACGGTTGAAAAATGACAAGATTCCGACAAAATCTGTGTGCCGAATGTTGCGGTTAGCTGTTTTTTTACTTCCGTTTGCCTATGGGTAGCATGACGGTCGGTACATATTTTGAGGAAAATTTTTATACGATTAGTTGCGTCGCATCGAGGTGAAACTATTCTCTGTTGAAGGTCAGGCAAAAAAACGTCATTTAGACGGGCCAATTTCCGTTTTAAAGCGTTTAGAGGTTTGACTTTGCAGTTTGACCAAACGTTTAGCCGACGAAAATTCTATTTCGTCGGCTAAACTCTGGTGATCCGCGCCTTTTCATTATCCGCCGTTGGATGGGAGAGATCGGACGGCTACTGAGCGCCTAAACTATAGCCGACGAAATTCAAAGTATAGGCGACGAATTAAAGAATTCGTCGGCTATTCTTAAGTATAGCCGACGAAATAATAAACTTTCGTCGGCTATACTATCGGGTATAAGTTTGCAGCAGCCGAACCCTAGCCTCCATTTTCTGCATTTTTCTGCTTTCTCCCCCTCCTTACACCTCCGCAGCAATTCAGAAACCTCCGCACCGCCGCTCTCCTCCTCCTCCTCCTCAAATCGACGACGAATTCTCCTCCTCCTCCATCCGGCCGATCCGACGAATTTTCCTCCTCCTTCATCCGGCCTCCTCCTCTGTCCGGCCGCCTCCTCCTCTGTCCGGCCAGTCTCCTCCTCCTCATCCGCATCGGTAAGTTTTTTTTTTTTTTTTTTTAAAATTATTTTAATTTAAATATGTTAATTTAGGTTAATTTATTTATGTTAATTTAGATATATTTTATTTAATTATTTATGTTAATTTAGATATAATTTATTTAATTATTTATGTTAATTTATATATAATTGTTAATTTAGGTATTTATGTTAATTTAGGTATAATTTAGGTATTTATGTTAATTTATGTATAATTTAGGTATTTATGTTAATTTAGGTAATTGTTTTCAAATTTATTTTAATTGTATAATTTAGGTGTAATTGTATAATTTATACGTATAAATTGGTTATTATATAAATTGTTATATTAAAATATGTTAGTATTATTGGTTATTATATTAATTAGAATTTGTTATTTAATATAATATAATTTAATATCAATTAATGTTTCTTAATGCCTCGGGCTTTAGATGGCCGATGCATTAAGAAACCTATTCGGAGGCCGTCGTGGCAGCAGATCTAGAGGTTCTAGAAATTCCGCCGGTTCCGCAGACGCCGAGAGGACCGCTAGCCAGCCTGAGAGGACTACCAGCCAGCCGCGGAGGAATGTAGATTCATCCCAGCCGCAGAGGACTGTGGATGCAGCCCAGCCGCGGCGGAGTGTGAGTTCTCGGCACCAGACCCTTCTCTAGGCGGGGCGGCCGTCGAGCACTTCACTTCCGCATGTCGGTCCCTCCGTGGCTCCGACGTTTAGTCGGCAGCTATTTCACGAGGAGATAGCTGCCGACGTTCCTCAGGTTCGTATGCCTGAGTTTCATCGGGAGCCGATACCGAGTCCGACTCAGTCTGCTGCTGACTCGACTGAGGGGCCTACTCTCCCAAATCAGCTCTTCCTCCCGTACAACATTCCTGCGATACCTGAGGTCGACTATCGGGGTCTGCCCCAGTGGCCTGTTGTGCCTCAGTACGTGAGTGTTGCGGAGGCATACCAGCAGCAGCCATGGGAGACCCCTGACATCCTGATTTCGGCGAGGAGAAAAGGAAAGTCGACAGACGGGTCATCGAGTTCAGGTAACATTCGATTTTATTAATTAAATGTTTTATTAAAATTAACGCACTAATATTTAATTTTATTAACCAATCGTCGTTTATGTGATAGGGACAGCCGCTAGTAGTTCAACCCAGAGGAATACCAGAGGTGTCATAAGTTTTGACACGCTCAGGAGAACTGTTGGACAGAGGGGGAGGATCCAGATCAACGAACCTCCTAATCAGGAGGTTCAGGGGAAAAAAAAACGCGACTACTCGGGTTGCGTGGGTGCACTGATTAGGGACAGAGTCCCTATATTGTGGACTCGGTGGGGTGATGTGCCCGATGAAATCAAGAGAGAGTTGAACAACGCCGCGTCGGTGAGTAATTTAAATAATTTAATTTATTTATCGTAATATTTAAAAAAATTCGGTATTGTTATAATTGTAAAACTAATAAAATATTAACTTTCAGACATACTTTGAGGTTGCGGAACACAAGCGGGATTGGGCGGACTCCGTACAGAACTCGAGGTACGTTGGGAATGTATTATTTGATAATTTGTTTTATTTTGTGATATTAATCATATTTCTAATGCACTTTTGTTTTTTTCGTAGGTTCAAAGAGTGGAAGAACGAGCTCCGTTCCCACTATAACTCCTACAGCAACCGTGGTCGTATGGGTACTCCCAGAGAGTTCATGTTCAGGGAGTACGAGTGGCGTTATTTGAAGACAGTAGACTTCGACAACCCGACTGTGCTGGTAAATACTGAACTTCAATATAAATGTTTATTTTGTTAAAATTTTAATTATTACTTTAAATATTTTATAATTATTTCAGTTATATTTTTTTATGCATTTTTCTAATATTTTATTATTTGTTTGAAGGAACGGTCTCTGATAAACTCTGCGAACCGCCGCCGTAACACAATCCCCCATCACGGTGGTTCAAGGCCGTTTGCACAATATCAGGAGGAGGCGCTTAGAGATCATCCTGATAGCAACCCGTACGTGGAGACGTTCAAGATCGCTTATCCACAAGCGACTGAAGATCTCGTAAGTCGTTTATTACGAATTTAAAATTTAAATTATTAATTTTCCTTAACTATCGATTTGTTATAATATTAATTTTTTTTCCCCGTCCAATTAGGAGCGGGTGAACCGGGCCGAACAAGAGGTGTTCCAGCAAATAGTTCGGGAGACACAACCGAACATTTCAGAGGCAGATCTGGAAGAAGCCGTGCGCCAGGTCGACCGAACCAATGTCCAAACGGCGGCGAGGATGTTCGACGCAGCCTTCCCACAGCGGTCCAACGAGTACTACTGCCGGGGTTTGGGAAGTTCTGGACTAGGGCTCCTGAAGACCACTAAGGGAGGTCAAAAGAAGGGAGGCGGGGAGACCCAAAAGATGAGGGGGGAAGTGCAGCGATTGGCCGCAGAATTGGCGACCTCGTCCCAGACAGTAGAGGAGCTGCGCCGCAGACAACAGCAGTATCAATTAGATATGGCCCGTTGGAATGCTGAATCAAAAGAAGGGAGGCGGGGAGACCCAAAAGATGAGGGGGGAAGTGCAGCGATTGGCCGCAGAATTGGCGACCTCGTCCCAGACAGTAGAGGAGCTGCGCCGCAGACAACAGCAGTATCAATTAGATATGGCCCGTTGGAATGCTGAATGCCACAGAATTCGGCAATACAACTACGACGGCCAACAAAACTGGTTTTATGAGATGTTCGCGGCACAACAACAAAACCTTCCACCCCCGGCCCCGTTTCAGCGGTTAGTGGAGCCTCCAATACCTCAACCTCTCGAGTTCGGTCAGCAGGATGACGAGCCTGATGGAGAGCAAGATGCTGGGGATGACGTAGTGGACTTTAGTGGTTTAGGTGATTATTAGGGTTATATTTTATGTATATTGGAACGAATTTAATAAAAATGGTATTTAGACGTGTTTCTTGTTGGTGCAAATGCATGGACTGTCTTTGTGATTTGCAGGTTGCTTGGAATGGTAATTTAAAAAATAATTTAATTTTTTTTTCCCAAATGTAAGAAAAGCCGACGATTTTGGCATTATTTCGTCGGCTATAAGAACTATAGCCGACGAATTTTACCAATTTTCGTCGGCTATACAACTTATAGCCGACGAAAATTGCATTATTTCGTCGGCTATAACTAATTAATACCTATTAAAATAGTAATATATTTCGAGGAAATAACCGACGAAAGTTAAGTAAATCGTCGGCTATAGTTAAAACACAATAGCCGACGAAAGTTAAGTAAATCGTCGGCTATAGTTAATGAATTTCGTCGGCCATACTCTGAAAAAACGACGAAATTCGTCGGCAATTTCTCCCTGGTTTGGCCGACGAAAATTTTTTTCGTCGGTAAATTCGTCGGCCATACTCTACTATAGCCGACGAATTCGATTTTTTCGTCGGCCATTGGTATTACCGACGGCGTATTCCCGACGACTTATAGCCGACGAAAATTTCGTCGGTAGAGGGTATAGCCGACGAAAAATTGGCATAGCCGACGAAATTTTTTTCGTCGGCAATTCACCCATATCTGGTAGTGACATGCATGTATTGGTAGCTTACCCGATTACGAGTCTTGGGATAATGTAACCAATTTTCCCCATCATGCAGGAATCAAATTTATATTGAATCTGCATGCAAGACATCGCTTGATGATCATTATCTAGCTATAAAAATCAATTCTTATGTACGGAGCAGTATACATACCCATATCCAGAAGAAAAATGCCAGTTCAAAAGAATTCTGGAACAAGATGATATGAACGAGTAAGAGAACCAATCGAGGCCTGTGGAACCAGAAGTGATCGTCTGAAGGTTGAACCGCCAAGTCTCCTTCTACTGCAATGTGCTTCTCGGCAACATCATGGGCTAATTGGATTATAACATGCTCCAACTTGGTGCCAACAGCAAGTAAAAGCTGTATATGTACATTTATATAGGGAGACATGCAACTATTAGCAATGAAGTAATTTGTATATAGATCAGTACCAGGCAGCCATGCATGCGTGTGATACTTAAGAAATGCATATCATTGATAAGTATCTGTAGCTAGGGAAACGTATTAATACATAAACGTTAACGTAATAATCAGTTTGGCATGCCTGCATTTGAAGTAGAATAAGTAGTTTCGGAGAACTTACAAAGAACGGCACGAATGCTATCCAGAAATAGGCATGCCAACCTGTATAAGATCGACGTACGTATGTTTAGTAACATCTTAACGTACTTAGCGCCATGCATCGTTTAAAAATCATAGCTCTACGCAGGTTGCAAATTATTGGATATATGCTAGGTATCTTAATTACCAGCGACATTCAGCAACAAGAAGAGGACAACAAAGATCCAAAGGTACCAACTGCAGATCATTGTCAAAGAGTTAATTAATATATAGAGCGATTAATGGCAGCAGCTGGTTAAGAAATTAAGGGTACGTAGTTTATGAATATTAGCAAGTTAATTAGCAACCACTGGAACTATATATCCATCATGTAAGTTTGTATATATTGTGATTGACCTTATTCCAACGACTCTCTTGAAATCTTCTTCGAGGGCACGTACCATGTACTTGTGGAAATTAAAATTTGGATTTCCCTTGCAATGGGTCTACATGAAAATATACACACAAAATAAATATAAGATCCGAACATAACTACAACTAATTGTTTTCACGAAACTAAGAGCATTTATTCAAACAGTTTTTTTTTTGTAAATTCTTTATTATATGGAAGCAAAAAATACTATTTACATACATTTTATACTCGAACAGATTCCTTATATAAATTTCATCATTTTCCTCGAATTTCTTCAATTATAATTTGATAATTTGTAACTATAGGAAATGTTGTTTTCTCTCTCATCACATTTCATATTTAAAGAATAGTATTTATGAAAATTGTACGTTGGAACAAAATAGCCAAAATTTTACCTAAAATGGAGAAAGATTCAAGAAAACTGTGTTTGGGCCACAATTGGAGCTTCCGTCAATTGGGGAAATAATGATTGCGCAGTATATGGATTACCTTAATGGATAATAATGCATAAATGCTGATTGAGTTAATTGGGGGTTGTTACGAATAACAATCCATTTATAAAGATATCTTAGCCGAATTAGAAAAGATCTTCTTTGGAATCGGTTTGGCTTATCTCGGGACAAGATACAGTATTAAATGAGTTCCTTAAGCTATGAGGAATTCTTATCTCAATTGATCTGATTGGGGGTGAGTTAAGGAAGGACAGTCCTAGTTAATCTCGGAATCCGCCAGGCTAGATCTTCAGGCATTAGGGTTTTGTGAATCATATAAATATAACCCTTTTGTGACTGAGAACAGGTTCACAACCATCTACAAACAAACACAAGTTCTAGCGCACCGCTAACTTGCAAAGCCTCTCCGGAGCAACTCACGCAATTTGCCTCCACCTGCGATTGATCATATCTCGCACTCGTGTCGAGCGGTTGCTGAGCCTATCGAGTCAGTCCGCTACTCCGGTAGCAATCGAGTCGTTACCCCGGTAACAAAAACCCGTGATCTTGGTTTAGCTCTGCTTTGCTTCTCCGGATCAAAGTAAGATCCTCAAGCCTCAAGGGTTTGGGAAGAAAATCCTGTTAGCTAGTTCTATTCAGGTCTTGTTCGGGCCTTGTACGCCGGCTTAGTCAGCGCCCGCGTAGCAGTTGCTTGATCAAGAAGTCAGAGTCTATTGGGAGCAGACGTGAAGACTCGCCAGGGGTCGTTCGCAGTCGAGTTGCACCGCTCCAAGGGGTGCTGGCACGCCTAAGCACACAGAAGACACAAAAGGAATTTACCTCTGCTACCCCAAGTGCTGACTGTTCGCCGGGTGCTAAATCCGCCACGAATATTTTGGCACGCCCAGTGGGACGAGTGTCAAGATTGCGGGATCTACGAGGGGTGATCCTTACAAAAGGATAACCATGAATTGTTTGAAGAATTCCCATAAGGAGCTGCTCAGGCATGGAACAGCTGATTGTAGGGGATTAACTGACGCCGAAGCTAGGGAAGTGTTTGGCGGGGTCCTTAGGGATGAAGCAACTGTGGCTGCCACGCTCAAGGCCGTGCGAGGCAGAAGCAGTCCAGCCCCAGCGGCCGTTGCACCAGCTGTCGCGGCTGAGGGGGAGATATTGGAAGTTACGGCTGCTTCCCAGGTTGACAATAATTCTCTTGGCCTTACGAACCGAGCAGCCACATCTGGCTTTTTAGAAGAGGGGTTCGCGGACGAGTCCGCAGATCCGCCTGCGTCACCGGTCGCACCATTTACTGGGGAGATTGCGTCTCCCACTGAGGTGACGGACACACTGAGGATGTTGATCGACAAGTCTTGTCGTACGGACGAAATTCTGAAGAAGGCCAACAAAGTGGTCATTGATCTATGTGAATCCGTTAAGCGAATGGAGACTGAGCAAACGGGGTTCACCTCCAATTTCACCTATCTCGCCGAACAGCAGAGGCTGATAGCGGATGGCATGGCTGGCCATGTCAGGAACTTTGACATTTGTTGGCGACAGCAACAGGAGCAGTTGGTGGCTACAAATGTCACGCTCGAGAACATGTCCACCATGATGGGGCAGCTTTATGAGCGGTTCGACCAGTTTGAGGGGGTTGACCGCACGAATCCGCCGAGAGACAGGCGGGGACGGACACCTGGTCGCGGCGGGGCCGGCAGAACAGGCGCTAACGGCGGAACTGGAGCTAATACCGGGGATGCCAACAACCATGCAGGTGGCAATGTCCCTCTCAATGCAGCAGGTGGCAACAATCCGCCAGAACCACCGGCGGGTGTCGTGGCCCAGCTGACCGCGGAGGATATTGGCAGGGTTTTTGTTGAGAAGTTTAGGGAGCTGCAGGGGTTACCCGACGTTGACAAGACGTACGAGAATCCATTGACTCGTGAGGTCAATGCAGTACCATTCCCTGCTGGGTTTAAGCCAATCCGTTTCACTCCATTTACTGGCCAGACGTCGGAAGATGCTGAAACGCACATTATGCGTTTCACTAATGAATCTGGTCAATATGCTGAGGATCCAATCATGAAGTTGAAGCTTTTTCCCACGTCTCTGGCGGGGGAGGCAGCTATTTGGTACAAGCGGTTGAAGCCGGGAACAATACCGGATTGGAAGACTATGGAGGTTCTTTTCAGAACTATGTTTGGTGTTGTTGAGGCAAAGATTGGGGTTAAGGACCTAGCTGAGACAGAGCAGAGCCTTGGTGAATCCGCCACTGATTATTTAAGAAGGTTTAAGTTGGAATTAACTCGTTGCGAGATGGATATTCCAGAAGAACATGCAGTGAGGATGGCGATTGATGGTTTGGTGGATGAGATCCACCAAGGATTCAGGCAGGTTCATGTGACCACTATGGCGGATCTGACCAATAGGCTGGGTCAAGAACAACATTATGTTGATCGGTCGAAGGAAAGGAATGAAAGGAGGAAGGGGACTCCCTTGTCCTATTATCCTGGGACTCTGAAGCCCAAGGCCCCACTTCCTGCTACTTCTAAGACAGTGGCGACTATCCAGGCGGATGCAGTGCCTAGACCAATCCTGACATGGGTTGATGATGAGGACGTGGAACAGGAAGTAGCGGCTATAGAGAGGACTGATCAGAGACCATTACAGTCCAAAACCGCGAGGTTGGTCAGGGAGACTGTCAAAATCGTGACCCCGCTGCCAACCAAATCATCTTTTGATTCATATACTTACAACGCTCACAAGGCTCCAGAGATTCTTCAGGAATTGTTCAACCAGGGGCGTCTGCAGCATGAAGGTGGATTTATTCCCAAGTCTGATCACATGACTGGAAAGACATATTGCAGCTTTCACAATATGAATAACCACAATACCAAGGATTGTGTTAAGTTGAAAGATCAGCTGCAGACATGGATTAATGACGGAACCTTGAGGCTGGAGACACCCAAGGAACCTCAATGGGCAGCCGCTAAGACTGGCCCGCGTGTGAATGCAATTGAAATGGGTGCTAGTCTGAGTCCAGCAGGGCAGCTCAGGGAGCAGGTTTCCCGGTTTCAGGAATATACGTATGATGCAAGCAAAGCTGAAGAAATTTAGGAAGCTATGGTGCACCAGGGGGCACCGGAGGTTAAGGAGTTTTACCGACGCCATCCTAATAGCGGGGGTGGCGGACACACATGCATTTTCCATCGATCATCTGATCATGGTACTTCTCAATGTGTAGATATGAAGGATCAGCTGCACGAATGGTTGAATGATGGACAGTTAAAGTTCGCAGAGAAAGAGGCTAGTCCTTGCCCGGATTTGTGGGTTGGGGCTATTGAAGAGGAGGACATGGTTTCAGTTCCTCAATCTAGGCTTTGCCTAACTTGCAGGTTGAATACAGGGCAGCCTATTACCTTTGATGAATTTCAGGCGACTGTAAAAGAAGCAGAGGAAAGGGCTGAGAAGAGGGCCTTAGAAAAGGTTAAGTTAGAACATCCACCTCCTGAAGGGTCAGGAAGGGAGAGTCACAAGCGAGTGAAGTATCACCACGGGTCTGAGGATAGTTATGCCAGCAGGGCAAGGCCCAGGCAGGACCCAGGACCTTCTGGAGTAAAGTCGGCCACGGCTGGGGGTTCGCACAACGGTGCGAATCCAGAGCCGTCTGTGAAAGTTTATATTCCGCCAGCTTCTAGGAATGATCCGAAGGCGGACAGATGGTATAAACAGCGGGGAGGTAAGGTTGTTGAGCTTGCTGCAGTAACCACCAGGAATGAAAGGAAGCGTTTTGGCAAGGCAAAACAGACTCTGGCGGATCTGGCTGCAGGAAGGGTTACTGAGGAGGAGCTGTCAGTACCAATAGAGCATGTGGAGCAGGTTCACAGGCGATACAGAGTCAGGACTAAGTCCTATGTGGATTCCAGGCGAAAGCGTTCCGTGGAAGCTCCACCGGCTCCCCGGAGGAACGTTCATGATAGGCTGGCGGATCCGCCAAGGGCTACTGGAGCACCTCAATCAAGACCAAGGAGGAGACTGGCATTCTCGCCTGAACGATCAAAAGCAAGACAATATTCCCCAAGGAAGGCACAGCCAGAGGTTGCTGGGAAGCAAGTGGTGCCAGAATCTCAGGGTGACATGATGATGATCGACATCAAGAAGGATTCCACTGTCCTGAGGTGGGTGCCTAAGGAAAGCAGCGCATCATTGGCCGCAATCACGAGTATCGTGGGGGTTCCTGTGGGGGATGTTGCTTCCAAGGAATCCAGTTTCGCAGTGGCAGAGCTGAGCAGGCCACTCACTGCCCTGTCTCATACCAAGCCAAAGGAGCCAAAGGCGCCTACTAACTTGGTTGAGTATGCAGCTAAGAAGCTGCAGATGCATGTGCCAAAAAAACCACCACCATCGGTAGCCTCTAGCCTGAAGGCCGATTCTGATGTAGGAGACGCAAACCTCGACAAGGAGGATGAAATGGTTGACTATGAGGATGAACCAGAGTTGGCGGATGAGGCAGAAGAGACAATGGAAGAAGCACTTGGTGAGGATGAAACAACGGTCCATCACTGTAACATGATGTCTTTGGATATCGGGGACCTGGATTGTAATATGGCTTTTCTACTCTCGTCAGCCTATGCTCTGCCAGAGCCTATGCCCACTGCACATTTTATCGATGATGGAGCGCCAGTCAAACCAGTATATTTGGTGCAGGAGCCTGAGGATGAGAATGAGGCAGTGGCAGAGCCTGGGGTTTTCCAATCCAGCCACAAGTATCCTGAGGGGGTTGGAGATCTGTTGAAGCAATGTGTGATGTTCGCTAAGCCAACGTTTAGTATGTCTCAGCATATGAAGCCTTTGTATGTCACAATAGAGGTGGAAGGGATCAAGGTTCACAAGGTTTTGATAGACACCGGAGCCGCCAAGGTTAAGGGGTTTTCAAGCGGAACCACAACCACCATGGAACAGCTCAAAATTCCAGCGGAGAAGATCATTCGGACTGTCTCCAAGGTTAAGGGGTTTTCAGGGAATGTTACTCCTACTTCGGGGGTGGTCATGCTCAAGGTAAAGCTAGGACCTTCGGACGCTTACCAAGGGCTTTTCGTTGCTGAGGCTGACGCTCTCTATCACATGATTTTAGGGAGGGACTGGATACACAAAACACTAGTAGTTCCCTCATCTCTTCATCAGGAGTTGATTATGTGGGATCCGGTCACCGATTTACCTGTGCTCATCAAGGCGGATGAGCGTCCTTATTCGATAGCGGCCTGCCAATTAGAGGCCAGCTACTATATAGGAAACATGCGACCTCTCAGGGTAGAGGGTATTGATCATAAGGGGCATCCATTTGGGGTGACCCAGAACGAATTGACTCAATGGGGAATTGCCCAGGCTATGGCGGATTACAGCCGGCCAATTTCCATTGAGCTTCTTCCCAATGTATCCAATGAGTGACTTCCTCTCACTAGAGGAGTCAGAGGCCTTGGCTCTATTACTACAACAATTGTCTATCTATAGATTAGAGCAGATGGCCTGGGAAGGGGTTGCACTGGTTGAGTGCATTGAGGAAGAAGACGTTGACGCTTTTGAGGGGGTGGAAATAATTCAGCCTGCTCCAGCAGCTTTGGATGACACTCCACCTAAGGTACGTGATCCTGTAGAGAAAGTTAACTTGGGGACAGAAACAGAACCCATGGAAGTGGGGATTAATCAGTACCTCGAACCAGATTTGAGACAGCGACTGATAGGGTTGCTGCAGGAATTTAAGGATTGCTTTGCAGAAAAATATCAAGATATGCCGGGTTTGTCAAAGGAGTTGGCTTGCCATCGCCTTCCCATCAAGGAGGGATGCAGGCCAGTTAAGCAAGAGCAGCGGCGGATGAATGCTGAAACTGCAATGACGGTAAAAAAAAAGAGGTTCAGAGTATGGTTGAGGCTGGATAATCAGACCAACTCTTTATCCGGAATGGTTATCCAACATTGTTCCTGTTAGGAAGAAGAACGGCAAGATTAGAGTCTGTGTGGATTACAGAGATTTGAATGCCGCATCACCTAAGGATGTCTATCCTATGCCTATAGCGGATATGCTGGTGGATGCAGTAGCGGGGCATGAGATGTTGTCTTTTATGGATGGTACAGCGGGCTATCATCAGATTCCCATATATGAGCCAGACATTCCTAAAACAGCTTTCCGCTGCCCAGGGTTCACAGGAGCATTTGAATATCTTAGTATGTCATTTGGCTTAACCAATGCCGGAGCTACATACCAACGTGCAATGAACGTTATTTTCAGTAAGGTATTGGGAGGCATCTTGGAAGTTTACATCGACGATGTGGTGGTAAAGTCAAAAAACAGGGAAGACCACATCGATCATCTCCGAGAGGTGTTCACCATCATGAAAAAGCACCAGCTTAGAATGAATCCAGCCAAGTGCGTTTTCGGGGTTTGTGCTGGTGACTTTCTGGGGTTTGTGGTACACGAGAGAGGCATTGAGGTGGCTGGTGACAAAGTGCACACTGTGCTAAATGCACTAGCGCCAAGGAACAAGAAAGAGTTACAAAGCTTGTTAGGTAAAATCAATTTCCTCAGAAGGTTTATATCCAACTCAGCAGGCAAAGTTGCACCTTTCTCGCCTCTGCTCAAACTCAAACTCGGAGAAGAATTTAAGTCGGGTCCTTAGCACCAAGTGGCTTTTGACAGGATCAAAGAATACTTGGCTAGTCCGCCAGTCCTCCGGCCGCCCACTCCTGGCATTCCCCTCAAATTATATATTTCTGCTTCTGACATTTCCATTGCAGGGTTGCTGGCTCAAGATGAGACTCTGGCGGACGGAAAGAAAATTGAGTATGCAGTTTCTTACATTAGCAGGACACTGTTGGATGCAGAGACCAGGTATTCACCAATCGAACGGCTGTGCTTAGCTCTCTATTTTGCTGGTGTCAAGCTCCGCCACTATATGCTTTCCTTCACAACAATAGTGGTGGCACAGACGGATTTGGTGAAGTATATGCTCACGAGACCTATCCTGAGGGGTAGGATTGGCAAGTGGGTGTTAGCCCTTTCTGAGTTTTCCTTGCAATATGCGCTATTGAAGGCTATGACCGGTCAGGCGATAGCAGATTTTCTTTTACACCATCCTGTTGAGGAGGAATTCTCCGAACCGCCAAGGTTTGCTGGCATGATCCGGTACCAGCCTTGGGTTTTACACTTTGACGGTAGCAGTACCAGTACACTGGCGGGTGCAGGGATTTGTATCCAAAATCCAGCGGGTACGAGGTATCTTTATTCTTTTCAGCTGGAATGGACGTGCACCAATAACCAAGCAGAATATGAGGCCCTGCTCATTGGGCTGGAATTACTGCTAGACCTGGGAGCTCAAGAGGTTGAAGTTTTTGGAGACTCTATGCTAATCATTAACCAGCTTACAGGGCTTTACAAGTGTGTTTCTTTTCACTTGCTGCACTATTACGAGCGGGCTGTTGAGTTGCTGGAGCGGTTCGTTGATGTTTCCTTAGCTTACATTCCCAGGGAGATGAATTTTGCCGTTAATGAATTGGCACAGTTGGCCACAGGAATCAGCTTAGCCCACGGAGTACGGGAAAGAATCCTTAAGGTAGAACGCAGGACTTTACCGTCTTTTGCCATCCGCCGTGAGGACCGCGGAGAGTGGTTGGTTGCTGCAGTCGAGCCTATTGACATGGATTGGCGGATACCATTCATTGCATATTTGAAGGACCCATCTGCACCTTCTGAACGAAGAATCAGATACCTTGCCACCAATTACCTTCTCAGGGGAGACGAACTGCTCCGGAGAGGGGAAGATGGAGTCTTATTACGGTGTATCTTTGGCACAGAGGCCAAGCGGGTCATGAGAGAGGTACACTTAGGGGTCTGTGGTTCTCATCAATCCGGACCTAAAATGAGGTGGCTCATTAGACGATATGGATACTACTGGCCCTCTATCTTGAAAGATTGTCATAGCTTTGCTCAGGGTTGTCAGGAATGTCAAAAGCATGGACCAGTTCAGCGGATTCCAAACATCCCTTTACAGCCTATTATTAAACCTTGGCCTGGCAGAGGTTGGGCATTGGATTTTGTCGGAGAGATAAACCCCACTCGTCTTTACAGCACAAGTTTCTGTTGTTGGGTACTGATTTCTTTACCAAGTGGGTAGAGGCTATCCCGACAAGGAACTGTGATGCCGACACCGTCATCCGCTTTGTGTTCCAAAACATTATTTGCAGATATGGTATCCCGGAGTGCATAGTAGCGGACAGGGGGGCAGCCTTCATGGCTGCAAAAACCCAAACCT
>CAVMKK010000139.1:0-99921 GCA_963682095.1 Potentilla sterilis | reverse complement strand
TGTTTGGGCCACAATTGGAGCTTCCGTCAATTGGGGAAATAATGATTGCGCAGTATATGAATTACCGTAATGGATAATAATGCATAAATGCTGATTGAGTTAATTGGGGGTTGTTACGAATAGCAATCCATTTATAAAGATATCTTAGCCGGAATTAGAAAAGTTCTTCTTTGGAATCGGTTTGGCTTATCTCGGGACAAGATACAGTATTAAATGAGTTCCTTAAGCTATGAGGAATTCTGACCTCAATTGATCTGATTGGGGGTGAGTTAAGGAAGGACAGTCCTAGTTAATCTCGGAATCCGCCAGGCTAGATCTTCAGGCATTAGGGTTTTGTGAATCATATAAATATAACCCTTTTGTGACTGAGAACAGGTTCACAACCATCTACAAACAAACACAAGTTCTAGCGCACCGCTAACTTGCAAAGCCTCTCCGGAGCAACTCACGCAATTTGCCTCCACCTGCGATTGATCATATCTCGCACTCGTGTCGAGCGGTTGCTGAGCCTATCGAGTCAGTCCGCTACTCCGGTAGCAATCGAGTCGTTACCCCGGTAACAAAAACCCGTGATCTTGGTTTAGCTCTGCTTTGCTTCTTCGGATCAAAGTAAGATCCTCAAGCCTCAAGGGTTTGGGAAGAAAATCATGTTAGCTAGTTCTATTCAGGTCTTGTTCGGGCCTTGTACGCCGGCTTAGTCAGCGCCCGCGTAGCAGTTGCTTGATCAAGAAGTCAGAGTCTATTGGGAGCAGACGTGAAGACTCGTCAGGGGTCGTTCGCAGTCGAGTTGCACCGCTCCAAGGGGTGCTGGCACGCCTAAGCACACAGAAGACACAAAAGGAATTTACCTCTGCTACCCCAAGTGCTGACTGTTCGCCGGGTGCTAAATCCGCCACGAACAAACTGGAAGTTGTTGGAGTTGATCTAAGCATAAAGAGGTAAGAAAGTAGCAAGATTATATATATATGAGCTCATTGATGTCTTTATGGCGTACCTTGATGAAGCCTAGTCGCATTGTCATGTAATCTGTTTTGGTCACAGACCCATAAAATTGCTTGAAAAATGCAATCTGAAAAGTAGTAGATCGTCTCAATTAAGGGCTAGCTATAAATATATAATTAGATCGATCTATCTATTTTATTTCTGATGAACGGGAAATTGATTATGTGAATGAAACAGGAGATTAATATCAGTAGTATTTGCTCTTGCTCAATTGCCCATAATCCCAAATCCCCAATCAATGAGAGTGTAAGAAAATTAAACTACTTTTCCAAGTTACTTTCTGGTGAGTTTTTAAAAATTAACTACAAACTAAATTACCAAGTTACTAAATTACTAGCGTGACTCACCAACCAGCCCAGAAGAGCTAGATTCTTTCCGATACCAAGAAAACGACCCCTGATAAAATCATGATCATGGACGGCAGTGAACTTCTCTGTCAAAACTGCAAGAGCATTAGACTTTAGTTAAAATCATGATAATGATATGTACGTATACTATTTATACGTATAAAGTCGTATACTATATATAGAGGAGCAGTATTAATTACCTTCTTCTGGATTGTACTCTTTTCTCACTATTGAATCTTCCCACTGTTTCCATTGACGGATCTACTCCGATCGATAGATTGAAAAACCAAAGGTCACACATTAGTTGATTAGCGGCCGGGCTAGGGTATATAACTATATATGTAACAGGCACGAAACGTAACAGATGCGTATTCAAAAGCACAGGCAAGCTGTATATATAGAGCATGCATGTAGCATGCAGAGAATTCTTGGTGGCATATATATACATGAAATTAGGCGCTTGATCGAGAAGGTACCTTAACCCCTCCAAAAATAATGGTTAGAGCACAGAAAGTCACATGCACCACAGCTAGCACAAAGATGAGGATGTGTAGATGATGCAATGCCGTCGTGGATAGCAATGGGACCTTCCCCTGGAGAGAATAAGATTTACATAAATCAGATCAGTATTCACAACTTAAATTTACCGCAATTTTCCAAGTTATTAGGTGAGAGCGAAACATGAAAAATTTTTAAGAAATTTTTTTAGGGTGATATGAAACATGTGTGCACTCCGATCCTTTACTGTGATGCAGTACGTCAAATCCCAAACTTTCTTTGTTTTGGGGAGCGAGGAAATTAATAGGAACTAAAGCACTTACTAACTAGGGACTGAAACCTAGCAATAATTGGTATAAGTTGTATTTGGATCTCTATCAACGTACTTTACCGTCGTCTTTACGACGATAAGTAAAAACATTGTGAAACAGTTATAGTTTTCATGGATCTATATATATGTAACACGTCCCTCATTTATTTTTGTTTCAGTTTTGCCTCATGAGCTTAAAACTGTGGCACTAAATTTGAAACGTCCAGCCGGTTTCTCAAACCTCCCACGCAATAGATCGTCTCCGGCTGGCTGGCTACTTAGCTAATATCAATTGAGACTTGAATAATGGAGCATGTTGATTGAATAATACTGATATATATACTTGCACAATACAGAAATGTTTAAATATCAATTAGACTCTTAGGATTAAAAATGACAATTAGGCCGATATATATATATTGGCATTGACTTACCTCTGAACAGAAGCCTGTGGAACCAGATTGAGTGGTCTCGGCGTCATCTGCAAGAAGGCGACGGGCAGTCCCGGCTGGAACAAGCAGCAGCTGCCGAGGATAGTAATTATTAGTGAAGAAGCTGCTGGTCTGGAAATGGGCAGTCGTTGACGTTGACTCCGACTCTTCTTTTTTACAAGGCAGCCAATGACTGGCCAGTTTCTCTGATATGCAGATCTTTTCTATAGGTCCTTGGAGCACCGTCAGCAGGAGTGATATAAATCCCAAAAGCATCAACTCTGCAAATCACAATTGATCATCGTACGTATAATTGATTAAGCAGGTACAATATATATGTGTGCGTATATATTTTTCAAACTCTCAATTCCGACGATTGACCGAAAAAGAAAAAAAAGGACGGATCACGGATCGGATTGATGGAAACCTTCTTTGATCTTCTGCAAGGCCTCGAAGAGAGGTTTCTGGTTCTTTCTCTTGAGATACTGTGCGAGTGTTGGGAGTGAAGGAAAAAATAAGTTAAACACGTACAGAAAGAGATTATTCAGATTAATTTGAGAGCTAGCTAGCTAGCTAGCGCTAGATCAGTGGAGCTAGAGGTGGAGGTAGACATACCTTGCCAGTGTAGTGAAGTAATCTCTCGACTGCTAATGATATGAAGACTATAACTGAACACACAAATGCCACCACCCATGTCGGCGTGTACTCCAGCGTTGTTCCTCCTGCCATGATCGAACGATCTGTGTGGCCCGCGAGGATCGCGAGCGGACTTGTTGGTCCTGCCTGCCTAGCAAGCACCAGATACTAGTACTCTGCAGGTCGCTGCCTGACCTCGACCATGCATGCTCTTTCTATGTGTGAATGTCGATCGATTTGTCTCTCCGTTTTATCGATATATTTATAGTATCTTTATTTGTTCGATCCGTAGTACTGATTTATTTTATAAATAAAAGGTAAAACGGGAGCAAGGCTGAAGAAGACTGGACAACGACGTCGCCGGCCGATCGATGGGAAACGAGAAGAGGAATATTATATATGTAGAAGGACTTGGACCAGGATGATAGAAATGGTAGAATCAATAAATCATATGCATGTATTTGTGGCTGAAGTCGTGGCTGTGGTTGTGTGGCTGCAGGTAGCTACGGTTTACTAGGACGAAGTCTTAGTCTTGAGTCTTGACTGACGTACTCTCCGGCCTCTCCCTTCATTATCGACTACAAATGCCTCCTTTTGTATACTTAAATTAATATAGACTTATAGAGGATGTTTTGTTGACTCTCAGTCGCGGCCGGGCGATAAAAGCCTAGCTGCCAAGCAACCTAGTGAACCTACCTTCCGAGACTTTTCCCAAGTGACTCCTGGGCTTCCCTCTTGCTAATTGATATTATATTTGGCTTGACTCGTCTGATGCTAATTGTTATACATAATTATATATCTGCAGGCAACTCGATCAAATGGAGTTGGTCCATGGAACAATCTGCTATACTGCGATGGTTATTAGCTAGGCTTCTAGTAAGTGTAAAACAACACGCAGCAGATCACATAGAACGTGAACAAGGTGGCTGGCAAATTAATAAATAAAGATGCTTCTATCTGAGCGTATCTGCCTGCATATCCATGCTAGCTATATCTGGTCATCTGCTATACTGCGATGGTTATTAGCTAGGCTTCTAGTAAGTGTAAAACAACACGCAGCATATCACATAGAACGTGAACAAGGTGGCTGGCAAATTAATAAATAAAGATGCTTCTATCTGAGCGTATCTGCCTGCATATCCATGCTAGCTATATCTGGTCATCTGCTATACTGCGATGGTTTTTAGCTAGGCTTCTAGTAAGTGTAAAACAACACGCAGCATATCACATAGAACGTGAACAAGGTGGCTGGCAAATTAATAAATAAAGATGCTTCCATCTGAGCGTATCTGCCTGCATCCATGCTAGCTATATCTGGTCAGCACAAAATGCGACTCTTACCATAGAGGGAAGAACATGGTCTCTACTCTCTACTGATATTTAAAATGGAAAATTAGAATTTTTTATTTTTTTTGGTAACTGCAAAATTGAAATATTTATAAAATGGAAGCTTCTATATATGCATTATAGAACGCGTATTTCTACCTGTTGCTCCATCACTCCTATTACAATGAAGGAGAGATGCATGCAGTGCATCGATCAATATCCAAGCAATCAAGCATATGGGATCCCAGATCTGCCTATGATTTGAATTCTCGATAAAAAATTTTACGTCGTCCGCGGAAGCTTGATGGGGATTTTAGTTGCTTGCCGGAATTTCGTCAACGAAGGACTAAGGCGAGGTCGCGTTGGGTGGTTCCCATATGGGATCCTAGATCTGCCTCTTCTATTGGCAATAAGAAGAATTGTCGCGTTGGTGGCGTGACATATTGAATGGAGGCTTCAAAACGTCGTTGGAGTGTGAAAGCTTGATCAATCATAGTTGTTGGGCTTCTGCGTTGCTCATTTGTTTGGTGGCAAGTCGACCTCTAGTGTAGTATGCCAGCGGGTGGAAGAGTCCCTGATGTGGGTCTGGCGCCCAGAGCATTTGCTTTTAGGTTTGGGTCTAGGCATGTGCTTTGGTCACCTCGGCCTTAGTTGATTGAGATCCTGGTGGTCCCTGCCGGGATGTCTCTCATGCTTGAGGTGGTTTTAGTTGATTGCACTAAGTTAATTAATGGGTTTTTTTCTCAAAATTACAATTTTATATTAGTATTTATTAATAGTAATTTTTTTTCTTCAAATTACCACTAGTGAGTTTCCATCCAAAACTAACAGAATCAGTTAACTCTTATATTATAAAATTACCCTCAGTGAGCCTAATGCTACTGATCCTCAGAACTCAACCTAATACTACTGACCCTCAGTAGCTCCGCCGTCCTCCGCCGCGCTTCAAACTACTGACCCTCAGTACTCCGACGACCAAAACCCTAATTCCCCCACCTCCTCCTCCTCCTCCGACTCTTCCCCTCCGTGGCTCCTCCCACTCAAAACCCTAATTCCCCCAAAAGAATTCCAGATCCCTCACTCCTCCACAAAACCGTCCTCCACCGATCCAATTCCAACCACCATGGCCCTCTCCCGCCTCCAAATCCCACCACACACAAATTCAGAGAGAGAGAGAGAGGTGGGGGACTCAGGGACGAAGAGGCACCCGGCCTCGCACCTCACACCTCCGGACTCAGGTCCTCCAGCCTCGCACCTCTGCCCTCGTGCCTCCGCCCTCGTTGCTCGCTCCACCCTCGCTCTGCCCTCGCGCCTCGCTCTGCCCTCTCATGGCTCGCCGCCCAGCCTCGCCCCTCGCCGGTCGCCCCTCGCCGCCTCCAATCAGTCAGAAAGAAATTAGGGTTTGTGTGAGATTGGGAACATGTGGATATATAGGTGGTATGAGTTGTAAATTATAAATTTTAAGGGGTATTTATGTCATTAAACAGTAAATGAGTTAACAGCCCATTACTAATAATTCTTGCTGATGGTATAAAAAAATCTGATCTTGCTATTGGTAAATATCACCACCAAAATGTAGTTTTGGGTAATTATGTATTAATTAATCTAAAGAAAAAACTTGCCTTCATATTAACTAGCCTCATACCCGTGCGATGCACGTGTGTTGTGTGTTATTAGTCAATGAAATATTTGTTTTATTATGGATTAAGTCTTTTCTTATGTGCTAATCCTTTTATGCTATTTCTTGTAATATAAAAGGTAAATTTGGCAAAACACAATTTAGTGAAGCTTTTAAACGCTTGGCTTTCTAATAGTAGAGATATAGATGACTGTATCTATACTTTCCTATGTGGATTAATATGGGTTTGACATTTGTAATTTATATTTTTTTTATAAAGAAAAAAGAGTCGTTCCGCCATAACAATTCCTCCTTCCTCTATACAATCCTCAATCAATCATACTTTAATTGTAAGCTTAAGGTCAAGACATTCAGGCTTAGTTTGGTATTGAGGTTAAAAAACTCAAATATAGAAAAACTGTGTTTTAAATAAACAACACCTCACCTGTTTTTTAAAATCGTGGGTTTTTTAACTAAGTTTTATAAATAAGCATTATATAAAATACTTATCAAACACATAATCAACTTATAATGATAATTATAAGTGATTATTTATTCCAAAACTCAATACCAAACTAAGGCTGAGTATTCTAAATTGCAAACTTAGAAGCTAACTTATATGGGAACAAAATCCATAGTAAAGAAAAACAAAACGAAAGTATATGAGAAAGAAAATATGAAAGTCATATGGTGAAAGAGAAGACTAAAAGAGTTAAATATTTGTTACTCTTTATATTGTGCTCCATAAAACGGTTCGTCCCTTATACTCAATTTTTTCAATTTCCTTTCTTTTTTTGTTTTCCTCACTTTTTTTCAATTTACCCCACAGTCTGCGACTCCCGTGGCAGCCACGATTTCTGGTTATCCTCCCTCTCCAGTCCTCCGCACTCCACCCTCCTCCCAAATCAACTCTCTCAACACAGTCGCCGGAAGCCGCGGTTCTTTCTCGGTGCGATGCCTGCAATGAAGAAGGTCATATACCCGTTCTTTCTTCTTCTTGCTTATCCCTTCTTTCTTGTTCTTGCTTTTTCTTCAACTTGGATCCATAGATTTTTCCAATTTTATCTTGATCTGAATGAACTGGAGTCGAGCGACTGATAGTGTGGCTTCATCTTTTCACTTTCCTCACAATGCCTTCTGCATCGTTATTGCTTGTTCGAATTCTTATCCGCTCGCTGCTTTTCAATTGGTTGCTTTTGGTCTCCGGTGTTTTCATAAGTTAATATATGTTTGGTTTCCCTTCTTCTTTGTTCTTGTTATTGTTCTTTCTTATGCTCTCTCTCTCTCTCTCTCTCTCTCTCTCTCGTGTGGCTTGGATGGATATTAGATTAGCTTTCTGCAACATACTACAGAGTTTAGTATGCTTATGAAATTCGTGTTTTGTGCTTATCAGCATACTGAGCGCAGTCACATCGGGAATGTATTCAACAAGTTGCTGAAGCAGATTGGAAGTCCTGTCGATTTTGAACTTCCAGATTGGTTCAATAAATGGAAACCCATGAACTACACTTTTATAAAGCGCAGTATCCTTTTATATATGCAACTTAAATCTTTACTCAACAGATCTATAATTTATCAGTTTGATAATCGTTTTGTGATTTACTGTTTTATTTGCAATTTTACTGCACCTCAATTTTTCCACACTCTTTTTTCTGCCTATTTTTCTGATTTCTTGTTTTAAAGTCTCTCCCTGTCATAATCTTAGGTAACTCATAACTTCAACTTGATTGGTGCTTACTGTCTATGAAAGTATGAAACAGTCCATCTGCATTTTCATTTTCATTTAATAATTTAATCCATATCCAAGTATTTTCACTCCAGTTCTCTCTCCTCTTTTTAGTTTCTTTGACAAATATTAGATATATATCTCACTAAGAAGATTAAAAGACGACTTGAGGATGATGGAATATTCTGCTCATGCAGCCCATCAGCACCAGGGTCTCCTAGTGTTTGTGGTAGAGACTGCCACTGTGGGTAAGGACAGTCTCGGTCACCTATGTCTATATAATTCTGTTCATTCAACATGAATCCTCAAACACAATCTCTCTGCCTTATGTCAGATTTTTCAACTCTCAATATGATGTAAAGTTTGCTTATGTTCTAAGTTCTGCTTATCTTTAGTCTTGGGCAGTGGTCCCACTCTCTAGTGAGTGGTGCTTGTCTTTTGGACAATGCCGCTCACCAAGGTAGTACAGCTCTTAGGCAGTGTTGGAATGCTTTCTTATTGAGAGTTTCACAAATTTACATTAATAGAATGATGCATCTTAAGGGTCTCTTATGCTTAATTATTTGTTCGTTTTTCTTGTGTGTGTAAGTCTACTTGTAATCTTATGCATATAAACTTTTGAATGCTCATAGATCTAGCAAGGATCCTTCATACTATAATTTTCTTTTATTTGCAGGATGCTACTGTCTAGCTGCTCCTCAGGCTGTAAATGTGGAAGTTCATGTCTGAACAAACCATTCCAGCACCGGCCTGTGAAGAAGATGAAGCTGGTGAAGGTATCTATTTAATGTTGAAGTGGTTAAAATGTAATACATTTCTGGAAAGGGAATGATTCAAATAGAGAGAGAGATTTCGTAGACTGGAGACTGCAACCTTGTTACTCTTGTTTTTAAACACACAAACTAGCATATGTTGAAGGATACAAAGTTTTTTGTGTAGATACCTGACTGTCTAATCAGACGTTGATCTCATATGTTAGTCGAACTTCATTAAAATCTTGCGTCATGGGCAACTAATTAGGTGCTATGTTACTACATTTGACTATTTGAACTATATACACCCAAAGATTGTTTGTTGGGTAGCTTCGTTACGAATTTTCCTTCGCATTTTGATACTTTGTCTATCAATTGAAACTTTGTTCTATACCTCTCTCCAATCACTTTTCATACACTGAGTTAAAGTAAGGTGTTTCTTGTAGACTGAGAAATGTGGTTCTGGAATTGTGGCGGATGAAGATATTAAGCAAGGAGAATTTGTGATAGAATACGTTGGAGAAGGTAACTATTCTTAGTCATGTTTGCTTTCTCTTTGACCAAATATAGCTTGTTTTCTAGTTTAAAGCTATTAACCAATGATATATATTTTTTCATTTTCTTTTTACAGTTATTGATGACAAAACATGTGAGGAAAGGCTTTGGAATATGAAACACCGTGGAGAAACAAACTTTTACCTATGCGAAATCAATCGAGATATGGTTATTGACGCCACGTACAAAGGAAACAAATCAAGATATATAAATCATAGCTGTTGTCCCAATACTGAGATGCAAAAATGGTCTTCTACTGGGCCTTCACACTGATTTAAACATTGTAATAGTAATATCATATCTTACATGATTTTTCTCTTTTATTTGTGAAGGATAATCGATGGTGAAACAAGAATAGGCATATTTGCAACTTGCGACATAAAAAAGGGCGATCACCTCACCTATGATTATCAGTATGAACACCTGACTTTATTTGAGTACTTGATTTATTGTTGCATCCTTGCTTGAGAAGCATATGCTGTTAGAATCATCAACGTGATGGATTTCCATCGCCATCTAGTAGCTAGCTGTTAACTTTATATCAGTCCAGTCTAATAAATTCAGCAGGTTTGTTCAATTTGGTGCAGATCAAGATTGCCATTGTGGTGCTGTTGGTTGTCGTGAAAAACTTGGTGTCCGACCTACCAAACCAAAGATGTCATCAGTTGCTGCTTTGAAACTAGTAGCATGCCAGGTGGCTGTGTCCTCTCCCAAAGTAAAAACAATGGTCTCTGCCAAAGATGTAAGTGTTGGTTTGCTTATAACATTCTTCCAAATATTTAGTTTCAATTATTTTACAATTTTGTGTAATTATCGCCGTATCCTCTTCCGAAAAGGTCTTGTAATAACTGGTCTAAAGGGCATGCATGCGTTTATAGTACAAGCTAAATTTGTGTTTAACTACTGTGGTCTGCTATGTGGGGGGTATGCTAATGGTTAGTATTTACTTCACACGCGCTTGTAGATAGAGTAAATTATGGATGAGTGTTTAGGTACATGGTTTGGATCATTCCAAAAAATATTTACTTGATGAGAATTATGAGATGACGTGGTAGGGACACAGAAACTATACATTTTATAGAACTATAGTAACATGCAATTTGAAAGAAAAAAGAGGAAGGTAGTCACAGCGGTGTCACACAGAAAAGGTTCAATTTTCCAGTACTGGTACAAGTACTAATTGTAAAGTTCAGTTAGACTTTATATAACGACTCTCGCTTGAATGTTTGAAATATTTATAACTAAAAGCATAAGAATTGCAAGTAGCTACAGGTAACTTGAGAGGTGATGTTAGTATTTCCTTTACAATGCATTTTTGGCCTTTGTGATATTTTTTGTTGTTGCTTGATACGGTTTTGCAAACTTGGACTAATTCTGGGATTCTTTTCTGTAAAAGGTCTATCCGAATGGTGGTTTTCCTACAGGTAAGCTTTCTTCTATTACGCTAGTGTTTGCATAGTAGATTATCAATATTGTCATTTTTGAATTTTTATGTTTAAACTCTTGTAACATGTCTTACTTTTTTCTTTTAGGAATTTCACAACCTATTCGTAAGGACCATAGCAAAGGTGGTACTGCTAGTAATTGCATTGATGAAGTGATTTGTATACGTCGTCCTATGAATCAGAGGTAATTTAGGATGTCTAATAACCATGCATTCTTAGGAATTTTTGTGCAAATACCAGGAATGAATAGTTCATAACTGGTTTTATTCTCTTGCCAAAGATGCATGTGTGTGTTTGAGAGGATGTTTGATGCTTTCCTTTCCTTTTAGGCCTCGTTTGTTTCGCGGAAAGTATGAGGAAAGGAAAGTTGTTCCTTTCCTGCACAGAAAGGAGATACTTTCCTGATGGATGGGAAAATTGGGAAGAAATTGGTTCCTTCCAAAATCCAATGGAACCACTTTCCCTCCTTCTTTCTTTGCATTTATTACTCACAACACATTATTTTATTACATTAATTAACAACTTTCCGGATGATTTTCCACATCGTCAGTTTAGAGTTTTATTACATTAGTTTAGAATTTGGTTCTTGTAATTTGAGTCAGTTTTCATTTGTATCCACATTGTCATGTTTGTTTTCACTTTGTTCCTGCATGTACCGAGTGTAAATTACCTAACTCGAATAGATTGACCAAAACCAAATGAACTAAATTTACCAATATAATGAGCATTATAAACCGACACTCACCATGCACATAAGCCTCAAGTGACTATTCTTTTCTCAGAATAAAACGAAATCCTTAATTCTTCTTCATTTCCACGGTTAGCTAACTACAAGGACGTGATCGCATAAACTAGAACTACAGGAAACGTGAAAATGACCCAAGCTAGAGGGTGCCGATGTATTTTGCCTTTAATTCTTTGATATTTAAACAGTCTCTTGGTTTCTGCACAATAGTGAATTCTTGGAAGTTATTTTGTGTTCACAAATCACAACTTTATTGAGCACAAGGAACCATACATGTCATATGTGCTGCTTAATGCTCTGTCATATGAGAGCTTGTTCTTGCTTTTAGTTAATTTACATATTTAAGTAGCACTGGAGGATCGGAAGTGATTAATGGTTGATCTACTTGTTGTTTTGTCACTTTTTTCATGTTAAGGAACAGTTATGTATATTTTATGTTGTAATAATAACAATCTTGGTAATAGACTTTGGTTAATATGACGGATAACTTTGCATACATGTTGGCCACAGTTGAAATAGAGTACGTGGTACTTGCGCTTGCTGAAATCATGTGTTTAGTTTAGTGGTCTTGGGAAACTTTAAAGATGATACAACAACTGGACAAGGGGCCGAAATTGGAAAACAGTAACTGTATTTGTTTTCCACATATACAGTGGAACACTAGGTAAAGGTTTGGGTTCTTAAAATCTTATATGAAATCTTTTGGAGTGATACTGGGTATCATGTTCCCACTGTGGTGCCCAACCCTCAAATTTTAGGGCTCGGCGATGACTGGCTAGATGACAGAAGTTAACAATGTTAATTTAATGTTATGGCTGTCTCTCACAGACACATATAAACCTTAAACAGATATTTACAAACTTCCATTGTCTTATTGTCCAATGGAAAAGACTAGATGAACTGAAGTCGTGCAACTTTACTGTTGATTGTCTGTTTAAGTCAAAATGACTCATTGTACCGCTACTTTACCCTCTTAATTGATTTCATAGGAGTTTTAAGTTCTTATAATTTTGTGCAAGGTTCTTTTAACATAGTTCTTTTTTTATTACAGGTCATTCGGGGTTATCAAACGGTTTGATAATCATTCCAAAAAGCATGCGGTAAGAGCTGTTGATCCTTGTAGATAAACTTCAGTCATGTCATGTCACGTCTAGGGTATTGTAATTAAGAATTGGAAAGGGGCATGTGCATTTGGTTGCAGAGCATGTTTGAAGATGGATATGTGTTTTTGGTTGCAGATCATGTTTGAAGATGTTGGCATTGAAATCCTGGACTTGTCAAAAGAAGAATGGGAATTTGTAACATTGTGATAGCATTCTGAGGCAAGTACATAATTTTGTTAACATTTAACTGTTAACACACTCACATATAAATAACAATATATATATATATATATATATATATATATATATATTTGTGTATTTATCATCGTCATCATCCCAATGCTTCTGATGTCTCTCGATCATATTTGACACCTCTTTCCACTTTCTAGACGAATTTGATCTAATAAACAAATTTTTAGTCTATAGCTTTGCTCTCTATTTTGATCAAAGATGCTCACTCGTTTCATATTAGACTAATTAGAGTTTATGAAGTTCACATAATTACATTCTATAAGATTGTACTTTCATATCTTGAAGGGTGTTTGGTAGGACAAAGTTTCATGTATGGCTCATTGCATCGTTGGGTATTTTCATGGATATACCATCATTCCTTTGTTTCCATGGAGAGGTTGCATTAGTCACTTATATGCCTCTGTGCGATGGACCTTCATGTTCCAGAATTTATTTTACAGTGCTACCTAACTGCTCAAAAGTATCGGCTTGCACTAATTTATTTTTCTGCAATACAACTTGTGTGCAATGTTTGATGATATCTTTGTTCTGGTGGTTGTTTTAATGGTTGAAGGATTTTGTTCAAGCCAGGATTACTTGTGGTCGCTTCACTCGCTTGCAACTGTAACACGTAGAACAGTAAGTGCTGCCCTTTTCCTCATGATTATGAATTGCTTTAAATTGAATGAGAACTAGGTCACTCTAATATTTACCATTCTGCTCTCGCAGGATCAGTAACCGGTATAGTAACAGTTGATTTACCTTTCTTGTGCTGTTTTATTAACCAAGGATCAATTCTTTGCAATGCATGCATATTGTAACAAATGTATGGATGAGAGTTATAGTCCGTCCCCCCACCCACCCAGAAAAAGAAAATGTAAAAGAAAGTGTACGAATGTCGATACTCATTTATATTGGTATTAATTTTAACTAGCTACAAATACACCTTACGTGTGCGGAGAGAAAGTATGAGTGGTGAGAATAATTTTCAGATAAGGTAGTTACTGTAAAGTGGGATTGTCAACATTCATGATATTACTTATACGTTTGAGTAGTTCGGTGTTCAGAATATGGAAAGATGCCTAAAACACAAAATGACGGCACGATTGCTTTGCTTGAGTTTTATTTATTTTATTTTATCAGATACACATTATTTATTTCTCTTTTTGGACGTTTGAGGCTTGTTGTTTAAAAAGAAATCTGTTAAAGAAAACGACTATGAGTGGGCCACTGGGCCGAGAAATTGGGTGAGTAGTGAGTGGAAGGTAGTAGGTGTGCGGTAGGTCCATTGGCACCAACCCAATCCAATTAAAAATAAGGGTGTTATCATATTTCCGGATGGGTGAATGGGGCCCAGGGGGGTAGAGAAGGATGTGACGGTTAGAATTTTAGGGTGCACGCACGGTTATACAGCCCTACACTCGTACATGTATGTACACATTGAGTCATTGTATGAAACGAGGTCATCCATCTACTAATCGAGATATTTCTACTCAGCAAATTCTTAATCAGTGTGTGTCTGCGTTCAATTTCAATTTGATATTATTTAGTAAGCAGAAAAAAGATTATCAAACAAAAAAAAAAAAAACGGGTTCAAATACATGATGCATCTTCAATTGAAGAGAAAAATAGACCGTACCTAATAACAATGCACCAATTGAGATACCATGTATGTTGTGTTAATAAAAATTAGTGGATACTAAATAGAAGTACCTTTTGCAATATATGACATGTCTATTTCACCGATATTCTCTCCGAGACAGTACCCAAATCATTACACATTTCGTGCAAGTTGAAACTTACATGACAAGGAATTTTGCTATCTTGCGATCGTCATAGATACAATCGACAACCAAACCATTTGACGCTCTCTCTTGTGTAAGTTTTGAGAATAGTTTTTTTACCATGATTTGTATAACTTGAATCCCGAGTTACAAGAAAACAGTTACAATAATCCTAGTAGCAACGCTAAGACATCTCAAATAATTATCATAATAGAAATTTAAATATTGTTTGGAGCCAAATATTTTTGGTTCTGAAGAGTCAAAAACTGTTTCTCAACTAAAGAAACTAAGCTAAAACTCTTTCCATTCTCAAAAAAAATTATTAAAACTCTTTCAACACTTTTAGAGTGGGTAAAATTGGTGACGTAAGAAAAAATGGGGTCGTGGTTGGTGTAACAATTGGGGGTTGGTATGATACGAGGATGTATAAAATGCATAGAAAAAAGGAGGGAGATGGCACCAACAATTTGTTACTGGCTTGATTCTTTCGGATCTGAATAGAAATATCGCGGAGAGGAGGCGACGTCGTGTGGTGTCGGTGCCTCTGAGCTGGAGATAGTAGAGATCTAGGATTGTAGGGCCAAAAGTCTCATCTTGTTAAATAAATACACACACAGAGCAGAGAGTGAAAAAAGAAAGAAGAAGAATGAAGGTTATAGACAAAATCAACGAGGCATTGGCGGATGAGAAGAAGGTGGTGTTCTCGTTCGAGTTCTTCCCGCCGAAGACGGAGGATGGGGTGGAGAACCTGCTTGAGAGGATGGATCGGATGGTGGCTCACAATCCGGCCTTCTGTGACATCACTTGGGGTGCCGGTGGCTCCACCGCCGATCTGACTCTTGACATCGCGAACAAAATGCAGAACATGATTTGCGTCGAGAGCATGATGCATCTCACCTGCACCAACATGCCCGTCGATAAGATCGACCACGCTCTCCAGACCATCAAGTCCAACGGCCTACAGAACGTTCTTGCTCTCCGCGGCGACCCGCCCCATGGCCAGGACAAGTTTGTTCAGATCCATGGCGGCTTTGCCTGCGCCCTCGACCTGGTACTCTCTTTCTCTTTCTTCTAGATCTCTTGTTACTCACTGCTTGTTTGCTTAATCTAATTAAATTTAATGCAAATGCAAACGCAGGTCACTCATATCAGAGCCACATATGGCGACTACTTTGGCATCACCGTTGCTGGTTATCCAGGTATGCTCTACATTATGCCTTCTGTTTCACGACTTGATACATACATGTGATTTGTTTCCGATCTAATTATCCAATCACTAATGCCTATGGTCAATTACATTCATAACTTATCCTCTCTTGATTTTATTCAGAGGCACATCCTGATGCCATTGAAGCCAATGGCCTTGCCACTCCAGAATCCTATCAGAGTGATCTTTCTTATCTCAAGAGAAAGTTTGATGCTGGTGCCGACTTGATAGTCACTCAGTTATTCTATGATACTGATGTTTTTCTCAAATTCGTCAACGACTGTCGCCAAATTGGAATCACTTGTCCTATTGTTCCTGGAATTATGCCTATCAATAACTACAAGGGTTTTATACGCATGACTGGTTTTTGCAAAACAAGGGTACTGCCTCTTCTTTTCTGTTCATTGGTTTTTTTATATAGCTCTTATAATTCCCTCGTTCCGGTACCTATAGCTTGTTACTCACTTTCACATCAAGTATCATATGGCGGTCCTAATTTGACTGATTGTAATTGTTTTTTTTTTTTTTGTACTGTTTTACCTCGGCTGATTCTGTATATCTATTTCTGTAGCAGATACCATATATTTTTTGGGATTTTAGCTTTAATTCCCTTAATCAAATTCGAGAAGATGGGACAATATAGTGAGGGATAAAAAGTATTTTCTTTGCATATATATGCTTAATGCTATATATATATATATATATATATATATATTCTGATAATGGGCGATGAATGGGGAAATAGAGGAAGAAATTGGGGATATGTACATTGATTTAGAGTTCTAAAGATTAGATTCATAATGGGCGATGAATGGGGAAATAGGGACTGATACACTGTTCCTGACTCGTCGACTCTTTGCTAATATAATGTACAATTCCATATTAATTTATTAATCAGCTGTTGTCAAACATATGCTCACAACATATGAAATGCACATTTACCAAATTTGAAAAATACCTAGCAACTGTATGTGCCATCTTTCATTTTAATTTCATTCAGTTTTTTTTTTTCTCTTTATATTAATTTTAATGTTCGCTATCAATGACATACTGTAGATACCAGCTGAAGTTACTGCTGCCTTGGAACCTATTAAGGACAATGAAGAGGCTGTCAGAGCTTATGGAATCCACCTTGGAACAGAAATGTGCAAGAAGATTTTAGCTCATGGGATTAGGACATTGCATCTTTATACACTGAACATGGAGAAATCAGCATTGGCTATACTTATGGTTTGGTCACATACATGTCTCTGTTTCTTGACTTGAATTGTATAATATACCTTAAGTCATCAGTACTTAACCTCTAATCTCAGTCCCTCTGATTTGATTAATTTGGCAGAATCTTGGTTTGATTGAAGAGGCCAAAATATCAAGGCCGTTACCTTGGAGACGCCCTGCAAATGTTTTTCGTGTTAAAGAAGATGTTCGTCCAATTTTCTGGTATACAAACCACACCATACTGTTCTCGGCCCCCTACTTTGTATAGAAAAACATAAATTAAAGAATTACATCTTTCTTACTGTCTAATCATCCTCACAACTGATGTTAGGGCTAATCGTCCTAAGAGCTACATATCAAGAACCATCGGCTGGGACCTGTACCCACATGGGCGGTGGGGTGATTCTCGTAATCCTTCATATGGCGCACTAACTGATTACCAGGTACATAAGTCACCAAACTTTAGTCTTGGTGATTATTGTTCGGTGATGATTTTCCATCAAATTTTGGAACCAGTTAGATTCTTACATTTTCCCTCGATGTTTTCTCAAAGAAACATTTAAATTTAAGTTTAACAAAATACCAATTCAGTTTTTGCTTAGAGGTTTTAGTCATCACTTTTGTTTGAAGGCATGTCCGTTCAACTCTTATATTTCCCTCTGCACTAGAGTTAGTTATGTATGACTTTAAGTTTCTCAACAGTTCATGCGACCACGTGCACGTGACAAGAAACTTGTTGAAGAATGGTTTGTGCCACTGAAAAATGTTGAAGATATTCATGAGGTGAAGATCAATGTTTTTTTTTTTTCCTGGCTTTCCTCTCTATCAATTAGTTATGAACTGACATATTACATGTGCTACCTAACAGAAATTTGAGAAATTTTGCCTCGGAAAGTTGAGAAGTAGCCCTTGGTCAGAACTAGATGGGCTTCAGCCAGAGACGAAGATCATAAATGAGAAGCTGGGGAAAATTAACACAAAGGGTTTCCTTACCATCAACAGCCAACCAGCAATAAATGGGGAAAGATCTGATTCACCATCTGTTGGTAAGTACAAACTCTTTATGCATGCATGCATGCTCATGGTCATGATAAGTTCTAAAGAATGTGAATGTGTATCCCGTTTCTGTGAGAGCCTTTTGAGGCATTGCTTGAACTTTAATAATAAGAGATTGATTTGAGTTACTGATAGTCACCTAATAATTTTAGTAGTGACAGTCTTATTGGAACCATGAATCTTGGCTGATAATGATAAAGAAATTAAATGGTATAATTCTTTTGTTGGTAGATTGGAGGATTAGAAACATGACTATTGCGTACATGACTTGATATTTTCACACTGATGGATCCATTTTGATCTGATTAAGATCGAGGGGTAATTTTTCTCAGAATGGAGAGTCCATAAAGGTGATGACAATTCCCTGAGATGTTTATGCAAAACTGGTAGTACCATTCTAGTGATATTTGTCAGATCTTTAATCAGACCATTATACCTTTGTTGTGTGAGATCTATGGTTTTTGAAAGTCTGCTTGTCTGTACCTCAAATTTCACTAGACAATATTGAGTTCAGAAAGGTGATGACAAATCCTGGGGAAGTTTTAGGAATTGTAGTAGTGCCATTGTAGGATTCGATGACTTTATTCATATCTGTTAGATCTTCAATCAAAACTACGGGATTTCATAAGACCTTTGTTGTGTGTAATTGATCTTATGGTTATGGAAAATCAACTGTACCTCAAATTTCACTGGTAGACTTTTCATCTGCGATGCAAAGATACTGTGTGAAATTGATAAAGATCATCATAGGAGCCTTTTGGTTTAACGTACGATAAAGGTCAAATCTCCTTGCTTAAAGAGTACCTATTCCTCTCTCCCTCATATTTTGAAGATGTACTTGAGTTTGTATTCTGCTCCATCCTCTGAATTGTTACCCTCATGATTACTTGAAAACTAAATCTGGAAATGATTAATGTATCTGACTTGTAATTCAGGATGGGGTGGGCCTGGAGGATATGTTTATCAGAAAGCCTATGTGGAGTTTTTCTGTTCGAAGGAGAAGTTGGGTACTCTTGTTGACAAATGCAAGGCACTTCCATCTCTGACGTACATGGCTGTTAACAGAGAAGGGAGTTGGATATCTAATATCGGTCAAACTGATGTGAATGCGGTAACATGGGGAGTCTTCCCAGCAAAGGAGATAATCCAACCGACTGTCGTGGATCCTGCCAGTTTTATGGTTTGGAAGGATGAGGCATTCGAAATCTGGTCAAGAGGATGGGGCCGCTTGTACCCTGAGGGTGACTCATCTAGGAAATTACTAGAAGAGGTTTGCTTTCTCGATTCATTACTCTTTACTGAATATCGGTAGCATGTACTGACGTAATGTTGACACAACTAATCTTTGCAGGTGCAGAATAGCTACTTCTTGGTCAGCTTGGTAGATAATGACTATATCCATGGTGACCTTTTCTCTGTTTTTGCTGATTTCTAGAAAGGCTGCTTGTTGTCACCATTAGGCTGGTGCTTTCCTTGCAAGTGTGGTTTCATTTTTATTGTCAAATGGGATGTGTAATAATAACTGTGGGATTTTTATACCTCCCCTGTTGTCCTGCTTCACGGTGCAAATTGCATCTGCATTCTCTGCTTATAACCAAGTTCGTCGACGTCCCAGCGTCTTAAATGGTTTGTTATCGATTTGCTTATACCAAGTTGTGGAATTTACATTTTATTGAAATGTACTAGGTGGTCATTCTCTATTAATATATTTTGTTGGTTATGGTTTCAAGATGCAATTAACAGAGTAGATAACACAATTGTGCTAGTTAATAACTGCCCCAGTGATTGGCATTTTGACCTTCTCCTAAACCCTAAGCTTAGGGCCACCAACAATGACCTCCTCTACAAGTCATTTCTGCCGTTCTTTTTTCTGCTTTCTTTTGGCCTTTTGGGCTCCCATTTATTCCAAAAATAAAATAAAATAATCAAATATACAAGTAAATAATCTCATGATGCCAAAATCAGATGTTCTAGTAATGGGCACTTGGTTATAACAGAAATTTATCATGTAACCCTCCAAAATTGAAGGAATCATATGATGCCATTTCTTAACAAAACAGATCTGAAGTATTATATGGCTCTTATGAACTTCATACAATTTGGTAACAAGAATGTGAGACAAACTAACAGCATTAAGTTCCTGTTCTAATTAGGAGATAGTTGCGTGTTTTAGAGACTTGCAGTTTATCACACCTGCAGATGTCCGCATTATCTGCAACCCAAGCATAGCAATACAAGCATCATTTGTCTTCAGATGGGGTTGCACCAGCTCCCATATCTTCTTCTTTTGAATCTGCCCAAAGTGATATAAGTGTTAAAAATGCAAGACGAATTATATGCCCAACTATTCCATAAAATTAAGTGCTCCTGGCCTGAGGCCTTCAATACCTGAAAGTTCTTCACGCAAATTTGGTGGGAGATGTGGAGTGACTGTATGTCATATGCATAATCAAAGGTCGGGAGGACTTGGGAGAGGGATGGCAAACTGATAGTTAAGGTTGTTTATACCATGAATGATAGTATGAAGAAAAGGGGAAAATATCTTAGACCTTAAAACATTAACAACTGGGCTTGGGAAAATGCCATGCAGAAAAAAAAGAATGAGAAGGAAAACCTTAAGATGGTGAGGGCATTGTGATACACGTATGCTGTATGTATAGGTAGAGTAGCTTAAAGCATTATTAGTAAACAAAGCTCATGCATATAAGATGGTTATTGTGACGGCGAGGTCCCTAAGTTATTACACTCGGGTTCGGAGGCTGGATTTTGGTTGTCAGAGGCCCTTATCGAATCCTTTCTTTTCACAGGTGCTTCCTCCTCTAGTGGACTAGGTTGACTTTTAATCTTGATGGGGTGGGGCTGACGTGCGTGCTATTGAGAGAGATCTACTGATCTCCTCTTATGGGTGCCTTGGCGAGTCTTCCTTAGTGAACAGGTGTTGTCATAGGAGTTACTTTGATAATGTAATTGCGACAAAGTTTATAATGGGCATTATTTGGTAGGGATGTATTCCGAATATTGGTCTTTGTGGTGTAGAGGATGTAGGCTCTGGTATGTGTAATACTTTTCGTTATTGAATATAAATTACATAATTGATTCCTTTCACACAAAAAGCAGGTCAGCTTCTTCTAGTAAACCTTCAAAAAATGTATTCGAATGGCAAATAATTCCTCTACGGTGGCAGGTTATTATGTTCTATATTGTATCTCATCAAGGAGCTGATAGCAGCACAAACTATTACAGATGATTTAACCTAGTAGAGATTAACTGTGTGAAAACTAAATTTCAAGAATTATATTCAGATACAGAAGGATGAGAAAAGAAGCATCTGTATTATTGGAAATAGGGAAGGTAAACAGTACCTGGTTAGGTGTGGCAGGAGGAGGCTGATTTTGATGATCATTTTCAGAGCCAAACCATATCCTTTGGCCAGGAAGTGAACCCTCAGGAGGCACAAGAAGCTCGACTTTCTCATGGGACGCATCAGAAGCGGCCATAAGCATTCCACAAGACTTGACACCCCGCATGTTCCTGGGCTTCAGATTAGCAAGGACAACTACTTTTCTCTCCTGTGTCAAACATTTTGGTAGTTAAGACTTTTCGTCTGGAAGAAAGAAACTTCCATTAAACTGTAAAATAAACCACAGACCACGAGTCCACTCTAAAAGAAACAGACCAGAACAAATGAACAGAAATGGACTCTGCACCAAAGCTCATAAGTAGAAGAAATTGACCAGTCCACCTCCATCTCTCTACTATCTTTAGAAAAAAAAAAAAAAATTAAAACAAATGACCCAAATCCAAATGACAGCCAAAACCCTGCGAATACTAAGCAGGAAAAGCAGGCCTTTGACCTCTTGCAAACCATCCTGCACTCGGAAGCTGCTGAACAATGAAGAGAAACTTCGACAGTTTGCCGAAAGATCTTTATTTGCCAGCCTCAGAAGTAAAACTCTAGCAATATGCACTATAAAACTCAAACTCCAACAACTTCGACATGATAGTCTCTATAATAACTAGAAAGGGAAGTTGTTACTATCTTGAAATTGTAGTCACAAAGTCTAAATTTTAAACAAAGATGTTGTTAAACCTCCTACAGTTTGCATAAGCCAGTGAAGCCACGGCTGTCATTTTGCTATCCAAATCGGATCTGTTTTTATCAAACTGTAGTCCAATTAATCAATTCCGTGATGTTGTCATTTTTCAGTAGCTTTTGTAAGGTAGATTCCATATATAAGCTAGTGTTAGATGAAGAATTAAGTATGTGCAAACCTGAATGTGATCAATAGGAATGTAATTGACAAGTCCACTGCATATGATTCTGGGTTCAGGCTCTCCAATATCAACCTCTTCCACGTAGAGAGAATCGGCTTCCTCATGTCTCCATGCCCTAAGGATTAGCCCAACCCTTATGTCAAGCAGGTCGGCTGCATCCTTTATCTTTTTCTGTTCCTCATCAGCATCGCTTATCGCCTCCGCCTCCGCCTCTGTGGCCGAAGTGGCGGTGCAAAAGCTGACCCAACTTCTTCTTCTTCTTGCTAATGATAGAGACGCATCACTAATACTACGATAACTCTTCGCGGTGATTTGGTGGAAAGGTGGAAACGAGCGTGGAGATTTAGGAGACGGAGAGAGGAATATCAGACGGGCGCCTATGCCCGTGCCGCATTTCAAAACGTTTGCTGCCATTCCCTCTTCCTATCCGCACTTGCTACTTGCTCGCTTTCTATATTTTCGGGTTTTTTTTTTATTTTCTGCGACACCATAAACCATAATCTTTTCTTTTGTTTTGTCTATTTTACTCTTTTTTTTTTAAATCAAATCAACAATTCAAAAGAAAAGATTATTTTTTTTGAATTAGTTGACAAAAATTTATTAATGGGAATAAAAATTAAACAGTACAATATTCCGCTGTAATAGCAAATTCAAGAAAATAAAAGTATAGAAAAATAAAATTCATCCCTGCAAATAAAAAACAGGCATGTGCTGCTAGACAATGCGCAGCCTTGTTACCCTGACGTCGAATGTGAGACACCATCTAAGTACCTTGAGTATGAATCTGTAACTTTAAGTCATCGTAAATCCGTCCCAAACAAGATGTATTAGGAACATCTGACACGGCTAGTTGTCGCTTAACCTCTGAAGCATCAGTCTCTAGTATTGTAGGAGAGAAGCCATGATCAGCAGCAAAGGCAATTGCCTTGCAACATGCTACTAGCTCAGCATGTTCCGCCGAAACCAGCCCGTAACAGGACCTGCACCTCCAGTCAACATCCTACCCGAGTGATCACGAATAACAAAACCCCAACCACCCATGTGACTAAGCTGCTGGTATGCTCCATCGACATTAATCTTACAAAGTCCAAGAGACGAGGCTTTCGACTTCACTGAAGTCCTCCCCGAAACCTGTTGAGTTACAACCAAATTATGAACTCTGAATTCCTTGAGACGAGCCGCAAGCTGTGCACTAACATCCATAGCCAACATCGACTTATTATTCCAGACTCTCTCATTCATTTCCTTCCAAACCGACCAGAGAATGAAAAGAAGTTCCCCAAAATGTGTCAAACTGAGTTCACTAGCACAATGACTAAGCCAATCCACGAAAGTTGCATGCAGACTACTCCAGCGATAACAAACATATCTACGCATAGGGTGGAACTGAATAACATTTTTAGTAAACACAAAATCTCGGCTCAAATGTAAAGTCGACTCACTCAGTAAGCCACATAACATACAATGAGTGCCCTCCACCTCCACCCTTTTCGACGCCAAGCTTCCCAAAGATGGAAGAATGTCTAGACAAACCCTCCATCCATGTACTTTTGTCTTACTCGGAATATTAGTTTTCCACAATTTTTTTTTCTTTTTTTCCAAAAAGCTATATCAATAGTTTAAAGGATAGGGTGATAGCTAGAAGAGTTAATGAAAGCATACCTATATGCTGACTTCACCCAAAATTTCCCATCAGGAGTCAACTTCCAACATAACCGATCACTTGATTACTTGTTGTGTGCTTAGAGGAATGCTCGATATCATATCAGCATCTGTCGCCGTAAAACATCTCTTAACTTTAGTTACATTCCACTCCCCATTCACAAGTAACAAGTCCCACACTCTGGAAACAGAATCGGTGACAGGTATAACAAACTCTAGTTTCCCCAGCACTGATCCAGGAATCCAGTTGTCCACAAAAGTTTGTATCTGCATCCCATCCCCAACCTGCCAATAAATATTTTTCCTAAGTAGCTCTCTAGCCCCGAAGATACTTCTCCATGAATAGGAAGGAGAAGCACATTTTGTCCGCTTCCTAAAAAGAGCAGTCTGGAAAGTATTTTGTCTTATAAATAGATGCAATCATCTAGCCCCGAAGATACTTCTCCATGAATAAGAAGGAGAAGCACATTTTGTTGCTTCCCAAAAAGAGCAGTCTGGAAAGTATTTTGCCTTATAAATAGATGCAATGATTGCAATCAATGAAGAAGGATGAGAAAGAACTCGCCAAGTTTGCTTTGAAAGCATAGCCATGTTAAAATTTGACAAGCTGCGAAATCCCAACCCATTTGTTTCTTTTGGATTACACAGAACATTCCACCTCTTCCAGTGTATTTTCTTCTGATCCAACTACTTCCCCACCAAAATCTCGCACAAAGTTGCTCCAAATCATCACAAAATGTAAGTCTGATAACACTCATTGCATAACTAGGAAGAGCTTGAGCCACCACACTTATCAGAATATTTTTCCCTGCACCACTAAGTAGTTTACCTTGCCATGCAGCTAACTTGGACTCCAAGCGTTCCTTAACATTCTGAAACATAGCCGATTTTTTCCTTCCCACATAAGTAGGTAACCCCAAATATTTCTCATGTGAATCAACAACCTGCATCCCTAATAAATCAGAAATAACAAAGCTCGTTTCCTCATCCACACTCTCACTGAAAACCATTGAACTCTTATCAAAGTTCACTTGCTGGCCAGAAGCTCTGCTATAGACATCAATTACCTCCTTCACCACACGACATGCAGCTAATGAGGCCTCCGCATAAAGCATACTATCATCGGCAAATAAGAGATAGTTTACTGGTGGAGCTCTGTCACATATGGTAATATCAAGTAACTCACCAGTCTGCATCGTTCTCCTCAATAGAGTAGAGAACCCTTCAGCTCCAAGTAAGAATAAATAAAGGGACAGAGGATCTCCTTATCTCAATCCGCGAGCTGGTGTCAAGTAACCTCGAGGTTTCCCTCGTATCAGGAAAGAATAGCGCACCGTGGTAATACATTGCATGACAACCTGAATCCATTGGGGATTGAAACCAAAACGGATTATCACCCGCTCCAAAAAATACCACTCCATTCTGTCATAGGCTTTACTAAGATCAAGTTTCAAAGCCATATAACCCCTGCCCGATCGCTTGTTATGCACAAAATGTGCAATCTCATTAGCCACTGATATATTATCAGTTATCAAGAGTCCAGGTACGAAAGCACTTTGAAAAGGAGAGATAATGGCAGGAAGGATCACCTTCAGCCGATTTGCTTATGTTTTTGAGCAAATCTTGTATATCACGTTACACAGTGCAATAGGTCACAGGTCCGCCATGTTTTCAGGCTACGCAACTTTGGGAATTAAGCAAATATGGGTATAATTGATTTGCTTCAGTATTTTACCATTATGAAGAAAATTATGAACCGCTGTCACTACCTCTTCTGCAATTAACTCCCAATAATGTTGAAAGAATAACGGAGGCATCCCATCAGGACCTAGTGCTTTGGTCGAGTACATTTGGAAGACAGCCAGTTTAATTTCCTCACTTGTATAATCACTACACAGCTGCGTATTCATCTCCTCCGACAAACATGGAGAAATTGCCTCCAGTGTTTGATTGAGGGCATCCATATCTACCTCTGAGGCTTCAAACGTTTTTGCAAAATAATCTGTCACGACTTTCTCCATCCCTTGAACATCCTCATGCCAAACTCCATCCGTATCAAATAAACCCTTAAGTGAATTCCTTCTTTTCGTAACATTGGTTTGTTTGTGAAAATAGCTAGTATTGTTATTCCCTTCCTTCAGCCAACGTACTTTAGAGCGTTGCTTCCAAAAGATCTCCTCCTGGTGCAACAAATTTTGTAGACAACCAAACAGTTCTTTCTTCTCTTCCTGACGTTCGGCAGTAATGGAACACCCCATCAGCTCCTCAAGTCGATTCCTTACCGCCATCATCTTCACCTGTCTTCCCCTAAAGTCCTCGCGCTGCCATTTATCCTGTCGAATGTGAGTTTTCTGCAGTTTGTTTACGACTCTAAACATAAAGAATTGGATTATAAGTGACTTGTTTCTAGCCTGCCTATGGTAATGTTTGGGTCTCTATTTGCCTTTTGACATACAAATATTTGTTTCACGACCAGACAAAAAAAAAATCAAGAAAATTTTTCCTGATTATATTAAGAGAGCAATGCTACAATTGAAACTGAGTTGTCTTCAAGCTATACATTTGCAATTTTAATCACCCTTTCAGTCCCCGCTTGTCCCATATTAACATATACATGATTGCATTCTCTTCATAGGTGTCAGGTCAATCCAAAAGCTCTTTTGGCAGAGTCAAGGGTGTTAGAGAGGAGCATTGAGATTACAACAGGTCCTACTCCACCCGGAACAGGAGTTATGGCTGACACCACCTTGATGGCCTCTGCGTAGCAAACATCTCCTGTAATACGAAAACCGTGACGGCGACTGGGATCCTACATGTTACCACAATCAAATCTAATAACCACCATCACGACCCATGAGCAAACAAGGATAGAGATCCACAAGAGATATTAACAAGTAACAACCAAACTAAGAGACAAGATTTCGTCCTAGTGGTTGTATATCTGTATTGACATGAAGAAACATGCTTCTTGCTTCCATACGCAAACATGATTAAAAACTATGACATTGGTTGTGGTGGTGCAAATTAGTTCGTCATAATAAGATTGAAAGGTGTATGCATGTATGTGTAAAGTTTTGTTCTTTTTTATTTTTCTGTGAAAAAGACCTTGCAACTGACAGTGATTTTAGCTACAGATGATGCAATATCGACTCAGATCCAGATACAAACATGTCGGTTATACAAACACGAAGACTCAATACAACAACTTCAGCAATTTTTCATGAAGTTGATGCATCATTTCCTAGAACAAGTTTATTTGAAAAATTGCAAAATCTTGAACTCATTTCTCAGTCTCTTGTAGTCCAGTTTTAGCGTCTCAATTATGAGAGTGAAAATCCATTACCAAATGACCTCAGCTAACTGAAACTCTTTGATAAAAAAAAAGGCCCTGAACAATAGTTACAGTTGTTGCAAAACAGCAGCAACCTCTGGACTCCTAGCTGTAAAGATTGTATTGAACTTTAAGGGGACAGAGTGACTGATAAAGCTTTGTAACAAACCTAAGGTGTGAATCTTTATGACTTAAAATACCACTGCATATAAATAAAAAGTACACAAAATCAGAAGAACCATACCTTAACCGGATTTGTCCCCATATCAACTACAACTGCCCCTGGCTTCAGCCAGTCCCGTTGAACTAAGTTTGGAGTCCCAACATCTGAGATGACAACATCAGCGCAACGAGTAATTTCTTGTGGGTTCTTGGTGAAGGAATGCAAAGTGGTAACGGTGGCGTGGTGTCTCTGTCCAGCACTAATGATCATTATTGAAATTTATTAAAACAAGTTATACAGTAAAGCATATTAATTAGTGTCACCTGCAATAGCAAAGAAGTGGATAACCCAACAATTTTGCTTCTCCCTATAACCACTGCATTCTTCCCAATAATCTCCACGCCATATCGCAGCAACAATTCAATGCAAGCCTTAGGGGCACAAGGGATAAATAAGGGTTCGCTTCCCCGCATGGCAAGATTCCCCATGTTGAGGGGATGAAAGCCATCCACATCTTTTTCTGGACCAACAAAATTTATAATCTTTTCCTCATCTAAATGCTGTATCAGAGACAGAGATTCAATTCAATGATTAGAGAATAGGACTCATAGGAGTAGAAAAGAAGAAGATATATGAAGGTTTCTACTTCTACTTTTTGACTTGTAAGGAGTAGTACCTGTGGAAGAGGGAGCTGCACAATTATACCGTGCACCGAGGGGTTCCGGTTAAAAGATGAAACAACATTAATAAGTCGATCTTGAGTACAGTCCTGGGGGAGTTGAACAATAGAAGTCACTATGCCGACTTGATTACAAGCTTTTAACTTGAGATCGACATAACTGTGTGAATCCTTTCTGTTACCCACCAAAACAACAGCTAATCCAGGCAGTCTTCCTGTGGCAGCCTTCAGTCTGCATATTTCAGCAGCTACTCTGGACCTTATGTCTTTTGCGATGGGATTTCCGTCCATTATTTCAGTCTGCCCATTAACATTGGCTGCTGTTTTTGCAATCGAAACCACTTAACAACCCGAACTGAATATAATTTTGGAGGAGGATGTGAGAAAATGCGCCTACCAGAAGACAGCGGGCGACTGAGACCGAGAGGGCTCGACCATGAGAACGTCGTCGAATACAAGACTTCAGCTTTCGTACCCAACCTGCGCCACACCGCCATTATGCCCATTAACATTTACGAAGCCTTCAAGCCGCATGTATGCCGTATGCGCACGGATATACATATCACGGTTTTACCCCAATATTGAAGAATGTAATACTTCTTTAGCTTCGATATGTGAAATCAAATTATCTCAACCTAATTTATTCGCATTTATAAGAGATTTTCTGGACTACGCCGGCGTGAAACCACGCCTAACAGCCCACTTGACGGAGGGGATTTTTGGTCATTTTACCCTTACACGTTGTAATTGCAGTTTTTACCTCAGAGGTTGAGTTTTACGACACGGCTCCCATACTTAATTATTACAATTATATATTTATTTATGGGTGTTGCTAAATGTACTCAAACAAATTTCTAACGACATTAATTATTTTACCCAATCTACCCCTATTTAAATAAAGAAAGAATTGAACACTGTAAATTGCAGTTTTGCCTTTCGAGGAACTTCTCCGCCGCATGATCTAATCAAGCTAGATATGTCACGGCAAATGAACATGAGAACACAATTGTTAAAAAAAATTATACATAATTAATCATTAAGCTAGACTGAGGATATACAAGAACCATGATTGAAGTATCCAACGGACCCAGATCTTATAGAGCTTGAGAAAAAAAATTATGGTGACTGGTCGATGGTAGGTTTCAAAATCAGAGCATTCCTACATCTCTCATACTATAGCAAACACGAAGATAATTCCACAATAGCAAATTCTAAAGTAAACCAAAACCCATCAGACAGAGGTGGTTGCTGTGCTCGACTATGCTGGGTACAAATAGAGTAGGGACAAAAAGGGAAATAAAGTGAAAAAAATTGAAGTGTTGGGTATACTTAGAAATTTACTAGGTACATTTAGAAGCACCCTTTATTTATTTATTTATGATTTAGTTGCGACTCCTCTTCCGGGCTTGACTCTTCTAGCATGGACGACCAACCCTCCTCCCTTAAATGCACCGTTTCACTAGATCCGTCACCCGGCGCCGAGGAATGGGTCCAAAACTTCAACCGCAGCTTCCGTGAAGTCCAGGCGTCCTTGACCGCAACCGCGCCCTCATCCAACGAGTCAATGACAACCACCAGTCCCGCCTTCCCGCCAACATGGTTAAGAATGTCGCCCTCATCCAGGAAATCAACGGCAACATCTCCAAGGCCTATGTCTAGATATCGATTCAAAATAAGGCTTCTCCTAAAAGACACTGTAGTGGTGGAGATGTGGCTGGCTAGATACTACAATCTCAGAGCGGATACGTGGCTGTGTCTCCGCCAGGTGCACTATTCACCCTCCTTCTTTCACCCTGTCGGAAATACCTAAAACCCCCCATGTTTTAACCAAGCGCCGTCCAAAACCCTGTCATCTGTGTAATGACATCACAAACCCTCGAAAAGAATCTAGTAACAAGCCACGTATCAGAGCCCCACTGAGGCGTGTCTCTACGCCGGCGTAGTCCAGCCCCTTCCCATTTATAATTAGTAAATCACAAACTCATATAACTTTAACCGGCGACTTGAACTAATTGTAATAAATTATGATGATAAATTGTTTGTGTTTAGGTTGGACATATCTCAACTCGTTTATTGATTTGATCTAGTACTCAAATAATCATCGATATAACTGAAAATCTACATGAGTGACATAATCATAAGAATTAAAACTAAACATTGGAAAAACTGATATGTGGCGGACAAAAAATTTAGTTTCAAAGATAACTAGCTTATTAAAAAGAAGTTAACCATTTTTATATATAGAGGGTCATTCCACTAAGAAAATCCTTATTTTGTTCATTTTTAGGAATCGATTATTAGGCCAACTTGTTGATCACATTTTGACATCTCCATCGTTCAATTACTAGGTTTGTATGTGTAAATCATTTATGTACAATTTTAGCTAAAATTGTGATCCTTAAGACATCAAATTAGATTAAATCAATATATGTATCAAATATGTCAAACCTGAATCGTTAATGTTTTTACTTGTAAATTACAATTTTGAATCCTCTAACGATTATCAAATGAGATGACAATTTCAAGATATGATGTTGTTGGAATATGTAATGGCTATTCCAGCTTTTCAAAATATTGATTTCATGTTTAAATGGTTAAGATCGTGCATTATATTGTCGAATATATAGTAATAACATATAATTTGGACTTTGGACGCCGACATCTAAACAAGTTTAGACCCAAGTTTTCAGAAAGAGTGTTGCTATTGGAACCTCCACATTTGCTCACCTGACCTCCCTCTATTTTTAATTATTGAATTACATTTGTATCCTCTTGCATAAAGACTATTAAGGACAATAAGTGTATAAAAAAAAGTATTATATTTATTGTCTATAGACTTTCCAATTCAATAATAATGTTATTTATTATTTTTCTTATCAAATTTATTTTCTAATTTCAGTAAGTGCTGAAACTAACCAAATATATAAATTATAAGGATTGTTAATGTGACATAAAATTACTATAATTATATATGTTTAAGCACATATACAAAATATAAGGTCAAGAGTAAGTGTTGAAAACTAAGCGCATATATTTTAATAAGTTTGCAACATGAAAAAAAAAGAAGGTCAATTGTTTTGATATATATATATTAGCCACAAACACACCCTATGGGTGTGAAAAACATAAATTTATAGTTACTGAAATACTGGATAAAATGTTATACTTTTTTATTCAAATTTGAATTGAGCAGCTTGACGAACGTGAGAGAAAAGTGGGGGTGGATGAGAGAAAATAGTGGGGAAAACTACCTGAGAGTTGTAGATAAGATTGTTTTCTATTTTATTTTTGTATTTATTTAAATTTTTCTTTTTATGTAATTTGACGTATTTGTCCTGAAACAGAAAAAGTTATTGAAAGTTATTTAATATTGGGAGGGCAAAAAAGTAAAAAAATTCTATTTTGGCTAACAAAGCTTGTTTCTTTAATAATAGTTGTTTCTGTTCAAACCCGTAGGCCTGGCAGAAGCAGATATGATCTCCTCCTGTAAACCTGCTAACTAAGGGGAATACCGGGCGGGCCGGTCTTCTCCTCTCCGATGCCTAAGTTAGTACAGTTGGGATGAATAGATAACTTAAGCACGTATAGTAAGCGGTAGGAGAGATCAGTTACCTATTAAAGAGGGTAGTTGAGGCTCTTATATAGGTGGTTGAGCGTGAGGTCTAGCCTTACTCTTCGATGTGGGACTGGTTTCCTTCTGTTTGTACATAGAAGGGTAGTTCTGGTGGTCTGTTCAGCAGGCTGGCGCCCCCGGTTCCCGGGCCCCTGGTCATGAGGTAGACTGCTGGGCCTCGGGTCCGGGTGCTGGTGATCCTGCTCCGGGCCTTAGTCCGGCCCCGGGCGTGCTAACTGCGGGTCTGTGGGCCAGAGAGGCTACTGCCAACAAGTCCCCCAAGTTCCCGGTCAAGTGCAATCTTGAATGGGGACTTAATCTGTCTCGCTCCTGTCCTGCAGACCCGCAGGGTTACCGACCCAGCGGTACCCAGTCCCCCAAGTCCGTATTAAAGATTGGGCTTGGCCGGGTGTTTGAGCGGGAAGGGGCGTGGTGATATGGGTACCTACTAATGATGACGTGTGACAGTTATGAGTATGTTTGTAATAACAATAATATTATGCTCAAGTGTCGTCATGCCGTAAGTATGGAGCGGGGTGAAACCCGATGATCATGCAATGCGTATGGAGCGGGGTGAAACCCGATGATCATGCAATGACTCGTTCGGTGGACTGCCATATCGGAACGAGTCCCCCAAGTTGAATAGCTGCCGACCGTGGGCAGGCCGGGGAGTAGCCCGGTGGAGTGGCGTGAGGACTCGAGCGGTGGATCGTCATACCGGAACGAGTCCGTCATGCAAAATAGCTGCCGACCGTGGGCAGGCCGGGGAGTAGCCCGGTGGAGTGGCGTGAGGACTCGAGCGGTGGATCGTCATACCGGAACGAGTCTGTCATGCAAAATAGCTGCCGACAGTGGGCAGGCCGGGGAGTAGCCCGGATGGGGTCGCGTGAGGACTCGAGCGGTGGACCGTCATACCGGAACGAGTCCGTCAAGTCTGGATCCCCATATTTATCACAGTTCAGTGTGATGCAGGGTTTTTATCCTGCTGGAAGAGAGTGCAAGTGTTAGAGGCAAACTCTCCCGGGTTTATAAAGCCCAATGGTACCGAAAGCCCGGAGGCTTTGTGCCGGACTAACCGGTGGAATTCCGCACGCGGTGGCTTGTCCTTGCCCGTAGGGTAAAGGAACGTAGCTAAACCGGTGGAACGCCTTGGAGACGGTGGAATGGTACATCACCGGGGGGAATTCATCGGAGACGGTGGAATGGTACATCACCGGGGGGAATTCATCGGAGACGGTGGAATGGTACATCACCGGGGGGGATTCATCGGAGACGGTGGAATGGTACATCACCGGGGGGAATTCATCGGAGACGGTGGAATGGTACATCACCGGGGGGGATTCATCGGAGACGGTGGAATGGTACATCACTGGGGGGGATTCATCGGAGACGGTGGAATGGTACATCACTGGGGGGGATTCATCGGAGACGATGGAATGGTACATCACCGGGGGGAATTCATCGGAGACGGTGGAATGGTACATCACCGGGGGGGATTCATCGGAGACGGTGGAATGGTACATCACCGGGGGGAATTCATCGGAGACGGTGGAATGGTACATCACCGGGGGGAATTCATCGGAGACGGTGGTGTCTTTCCTTGATTTGAGGTTTGCGCTCTTGGGGAAGTGGGAGGGCTAGACGCCTCGGTTCTCGCTCCTACCTCCCTTAACTGCCGCTTGTAGGCTGGACAACTGGCTGACATGCATTTAAGGAGAAGCCCATCAGTCCAATCAGTTATGATGGCGTGGGATTATATCGATGCTGGGGCACGTGTCAGTAGGGAGCCGTCGGAGATGGAGGGTCCGGATTTGAAGGCATTTGAGTTGTTTTGAGTATTTTGGGGGAACTTCAGGGGCGCCTAGGGCATCGGACCCGTCTATAAAAGGCCTCCTTTGTCTCCATTGTTTGCTATTTTTTTCCTCTTGGCTCAGAGAAAAGGAGAGAAGGTTGAAATTCGGCGAAAACTCTGTGAAGGTACCTTCGTGCTATCCGGTGCTTTGGGCGTTCTTGTGATTGGTGACTATTGCTCGGTGCTTTCCCTGGACTGACTTTCCTCAATTGTGCATAGTAATCGGTAAGTCTCGCCTTCTTTGCTCTGTGTTTTTGCTTTTCGTTTGTCCGGTTGTTGTCTTGCGGGGGGGGATCTGTCATCGACGAGTGAGTTGTTTTGAGTGGGGCATCTGCGGTGGATTTGGGGAGCAGCCGCAGAGAGCGCCATTTTGGCTTGTTGCTGACCAGCGGTGGGGTTTTGTTTTCCTCCCCCTAGGTTAAATGACTTCTGAAAGCTCTGCTGGAACTTCCGAATTGGCTGACAGACGTCCTGTAATGGAATACGAGGAAAGGTTAGAGGAGTGGCTTAGTTCGGATTCCTCGGGATCTGAAGCCGCTGCACGCTCCCGGGGCGGGGTCTCCTCGTCCGGGTCACCTGGGCGTGAAGGCATCCCCAACGGGGTACGCTTTCCTGGTACCTCTCCCGTGTCTTACACTATCGGGAGTGGGAAAGGGACTATAGAGTGTGATGAACCGGAGGGTACTATGAGCCCTGCAGAGATTGCCGCCTTCCGAGAGACGTGGGATATCCCCGACAAGGTGAAGTTAGGGCCGCTGAATCTTGGAGAATTGGCTTGTAACCCGGAGGCGGGTTGGGTTGCTGTTCACGGAGACCAATTTCGGCATGGGTTCTCCCTTCCGCTGCCCGATTTTGTGCAATATATGCTCAGTGCTCTGCATGTGTCTCCCGCGCAGCTTCCCGGAAACCAGTGGAGGCGGCTGCTGAGCCTTGGTTGCCTGTACGAGCTGTCCGGGATGAGCATGCCGTCGGTAAATGAGTTCCGGGCGTTGTTCAGACTGTCCTTCTCCAAAAAGAAAGGTTGTCGGGGTTGTCTCACTTTCAGCGCCCGACACTTTCAGCCTATCATCACCCACCTGCCTTCCTGGTTGGATAATAACTGGAGGAAGAAGGTCGTGATGGCTGGTGGGAAGTGGCAGAAAAGGAGGAGGATGTACCAGGTGCCCGGTGCCTTCCAGCCCCTCGGTGACCAATCGTACGTACTGTCCGAGTTGGAGCGGGATAGGATTACGACGATACTCGGGTGCTGGGACGATCTCGAGCGAAGCTCCTATAATTTCATACGGCGGGAGGTGTTGGAGTACTACTGCCTCGGGCGAGATCCCGGTGCGTAGCAGGGTTTTATCAGTGATGTTCCCGCTGATTGTGTCGATACTAACCGTATGTTTATTCTGCAGGTGCATCTTCCCGGACGGTCATCAAGCCCGATAACACGTTGTCAATGGACGGTGAAGACCTCGTCTCGAAGTTGAAGGAGAAAGGGGAGTCCGTTTCACGGACCTCGGTGGATCAAGAGTCCGGTCGGCTTACCCTTCATGCCGAACCGTTGGACTTGGATCTGGCGGAGGACGCCTATATCCTAAAGCGGGTGAAGACTCATCCGTCAGCACCCTCTGCGGTACCCGGAAAGGGTAAGTCCATCGGTGTGCCACCAAAGGTTCCTGGTGGGACAAATAGGATCCCGCACCGGCCGGGATCGGTCCAGCTTGTCAGCAGGGTCTCCTTGCCTGGCGCACAATCTTCTTCATCAGTCGGCCTAGGTGAGAAGAGGCGGAGGATCATGGATGTCCCGCCCGCCGCGATGGTGACGCTGACCGGCCGTTCGTCTGGTGAAAGCTTGGCGAAACGGCTTAAGTTGACCAGCGGTGCGTCGAGTCCTGCTGTGGACAAGGCCGCTGCTACTTCAAGTTCTGCCGGTCAGCAGAGTGGCCCCGCTCCGACGGAGGAACAGAAGAGGGGAGTTCCGGAGAGTCCCTTCGTCCGGAGCCTAGTGGAGGACGTGACCGGCCTCAGTCTGGACAGGCCTGGGGGTGCTGTAGCCCTGTCAGGGGAGAACCGCCAGAAGAGCAAGGAGTCGATCCTCCGGGTAAGCATTGTTTGGGTTTAATGTACCGCTCGTAACCCCTTTTCTTTCCTTTTTAATCGGTTCTCCGTCGTTCTGTAGCTGTTGTACAATCTGTACCAGCCGGACCCGAGTGAGGAGTTGCCGGAGTTGAAGAGGCAAGTGGCCGCTCTGACCGGAGTCCGTGAGCGTTTGGAGGCTAAGAAGTCCAGGCTTGAGCGGGAGAAGGCCAGAATGGAGGAAAGGGCCAAGAAGCAGGCGACCAAGCTCCGGAGCCTTGAGGAGGAGAAAGAGCGGGCTGAGGAGGAAAGGGCCGAGCTGGAAGCCAAAGTGGATGAGCTCCAGGTGGAAGCTGCCGCCTTCCGTGCTGCCAACGCCGCTGCTGTTGGAGAAGAGGACCCGGAACTTTTCCAGCGGGTCGTCCAGAAATATCACGATAGTGATCAGTTTCTGGCGTTCCTGGAGAAGGCTAGGGATTCGGGTATCGCTGATGCCTACATGGAGTGGGAGGAGAAGGGGTACCTGAATACCTCGCTAATGCCGAAGGCGAAGGCCGATGAAGAGCAGCCGGCAGAGGAGGGGCCGGAAGCTGAGGAGGAGCAGCCGCAGAGAGAAGGCCGACTTAAGCCATCTGAGTCCTCTGCGGCGGTTCCGTCTGACGAGGCCGGTGGACAAGAAGACGAGGCTCCTTAGGCTTTTGTTTGCTCTTCCTCGTTTTGTTGTTTTTTTTTTTTTTGCTCTTCCTCGTGGACTGTGGAATCAACTCCGGCATGCAGCCACTGGGCACCTGAAGTAGCCTCCAGAATAGGGAAATACGTAATAGTATATTTGCATCCTGTATTGGAGGTGCAGTAGGCGTGCTGTGAACCACTATACTTGTTTGTGTTCATGTTCTACTTTTATTGTTGTGCTTCTACCGGTGGTTTGGCCTTGGACTTTTCTCAAAATATTTGGCATACATATCTTGTAGTGTTACATTGGCTGAACTGTTAGTATGCCAAACTGTGAAATCTCTTACCCAACCTTTCACTGGGTCCGGGCGGGCCTACCAGCCCTGGTCCTGGTCTCGCGCGGGATCTGCCCTTCTTTCCCCTATGTACCGTTGGAGACGTCCGTTGTTAACCAACTCCTCCACCGCTGTCTTGAGGGCGAAACAATCGTTCGTCCGATGGGTGGGATCATCGTGGTAGGAGCAGTGTTTGCCCGTTCGCGCCGGGGTGAATTTCCCCTTTGAGCGTCTCCTCATGGGCGGCAAGGGAATGATGTTCCCGTTCTCGTGCAAGATGTCCTCGTATGAAGTGGTTAGGGTAGTGAAGACTTCTTGACGTTGTGCCGGTATGATCGCCAGCGGGCGTTCTTGCCGTTGGTACCGTGCCGGCCTGTACTCGCCCCGGGGTTTGTCAAGGTAGGGCTTCTGTTGCGGGTGGCTTCCCCAGTTTCTGCCGGGTTTGCTTGACTGGGCGCCTCGGTTCTCGCTCCGCTGGACGGGCTCTTCCCGCTTGTTTTCTCGGGGGGTCGGAATGTGCTCTTCCCGCTTCCTCTTCAGCAGGTGCTGCCCATATGTTTCATGATCCGCCTGAGCATGCCTGATGGCCATCGCCATTAGCTCATCGTACCCCTGCGGGAGTTCCACTCGTACGGCATAGGAAAATTTTCCTGGCCGGAGCCCTTGCTTGAACGCCATTTCGGCGATGCCCTTGTCCAGGTTCCGAACCCCGGCCGTCGCCGTTTGCCAGCGGTTAACGTATGTCCTTAGCTCCTCTCCCTGCGCCTGTCTGCAATTGAAGAGGATCGTGGACGTCCGAGCTCCTTCAACCCGGAGGATGAAGCGGCCTACGAACCGATCGGCGAGTTGCTCAAACGCCTCGATAGAGTTAGCCGGGAGCTCATAAAACCAGCTGAGCGCTTCTCCAGACAGGGTTTCCTGGAAGATGTTGCAGCACACAGCATCGGAGTAGCCTTTGGCGCATGTTTGCGACCGGAAGCTATCCAAATGTTGATACGGGCAGCCGGATCCGGAGTACGTGAGCTTCAGGAATTTTTGGTTACCGGACCTCCCCGACTCCAGGACCCGGTGCGAGAAGGGGCCCGTGCGTTCGTTGAATCGCGCGCCTTCCAATGGCCGCGCTGCCCATCTCTCGTTGGCCTCCATTTGGGCCCTTAGATCCGACACAGTGTCGGAGAGCTCCTGTAGTGCCCGTGCGGTCGGGGTCATGACTTCATCCCCGACTGAAGCGTGTGACTGCGGGAGTACCGGCGTGTTCTTTGGTACGGCCATGCCGTCCGGGGACTTCGCCCTCGGGGAGCCGCCGGGCCCTCCACCTGATGACTGTCCCGCCCGCCGCGATCGGCCTGGCGTGGGTGCTTGTGCCCTTGCCATAGCGGTGTTGCGCTGCTGTCCTCTTTCCAGGGCAGCCACTAGGGCGGCATTTACTGCTTCCATTTCCCTATGCCGGGCATTGGACTTTGCCCTGTCCCGGTCGCCCTCTGTATGGAGGCGGTTAACTTCCGCTCTCATAGCCTCTATCTCCCCGGCCATACCGTGCTGGTCGGGGCTATATGTGGTGTCTCGGTCACCGTCACCGAGCAGACTCTCTTCTTTGTCGCTCGGGTCGTCCGAGAACGTCAGCCAAAAGCCTTGGTGCGTCGGCTGGTCGCCTTTTATCGGGCCTTTCCCGCGCGTGCCGCCTTGACATGCCCCCGGTGTGTCAGTCGGGAGCTCATAACTGCAGCCGTCCCGGTCTTCTTGGCCGAGGTGCTGCTCCCGTTCCACGACCGGAGTGGTGATGAGCTTCTGCTCCTGTACGACCCATTGGTCTTCTGGCGCAGCTCTTTTCCGTCCCGCTTCTGAACATTCTGCCATCTTTTCTTTTCTTCGGATAATGCCTACGTGGTTTTGTAGTGAAGGTTCCCACAGACGGCGCCAATTGTTTCTGTTCAAACCCGTAGGCCTGGCAGAAGCAGATATGATCTCCTCCTGTAAACCTGCTAACTAAGGGGAATACCGGGCGGGCCGATCTTCTCCTCTCCGATGCCTAAGTTAGTACAGTTGGGATGAATAGATAACTTAAGCACGTATAGTAAGCGGTAGGAGAGATCAGTTACCTATTAAAGAGGGTAGTTGAGGCCCTTATATAGGTGGTTGAGCGTGAGGTCTAGCCTTGCTCTTCCATGTGGGACTGGTTTCCTTCTGTTTGTACATAGAAGGGTAGTTCTGGTGGTCTGTTCAGCAGGCTAGCGCCCCCGGTTCCCGGGCCCCTGGTCATGAGGTAGACTGCTGGGCCTCGGGTCCGGGTGCTGGTGATCCTGCTCCGGGCCTTAGTCCGGCCCCGGGCGTGCTAACTGCGGGTCTGTGGGCCTGTGTAGCCTCTCTGTGGCTACTGCCAACAATAGTATAGATATATATTGAATATTTTTATATATCTTATTAAGACCTTAAATATATTTGCAACATACTAGTAACTATTGAAATAGTACAAGGGCATATGTGTTTTGAAATATTTGTATATCCTATGTTTTGATTTATCTCAATAGATCTTATACATGAAAGAAAAAAAAATTAAGAAATACAGGTCTAGTGAGTAAATAGGAGGATGAATGAATAAGTCATTGAAATATATGTGAATAACATATTTAAGGTTATTTCGGTAATTTAAATGGAGGTCTAGTGAGTAAATGCTTATATTTAAAAGTATAATGGAGGTGTAGAAAGTATTGGAGGTTTAATGAGCAAATGTGAATGTTCAAATAGCGACACTCTTTCAGAAAAATCAATAAAAGACATGTTAGTGAAGTTAAAAAAAAAAAAAAAAATTAAAATTAAAAAACGTAATTTACGAAAAGTTTTAAATCTTTGCGGAGAGATACAAGAGTTTGAGGACCTGGATGAACAGAAAGATGAGATAATCAATCATTTATATAGTCCGATCTTCTCAAACGGAAGAGACCTAATCTTTGTGAAATATTCTGTGATTCGATTTTATATCACTCGTTTCTTAATCAGTTTCTTCCAATTTCTCTTATTTTTCAATGGAGAACCACAACGCGGAATTGGTCCCTAACGGTGGACTCAAACCTAACCCCAGCGACAACCATAGCGAACAAGAAGAAGAGAACCCTACTCTTAATCGTTGCGGAGACAAAGAAGAAGAAGGAGAAGTAACTACCCAATTGCCGGAGCCTCCTTCACCGAATGCCCCGCAGTCCTCTAGAACTCCCTTCACTAATCTCAGTCAGGTCGATGCTGACCTTGCTCTTGCTCGGACTCTCCAAGAACAGGTCCCTTAACTCTCTTTTGTAATTTAGATTTGTTGATAATATTGAATCTGAATGCGAAGGCTGTGGTGCTTAATCAGGATATGGGTATCAAAATTGATACACATTTATGTAGCTCTTATATCCCGCCTTACAGGTGTTTGTTCCTTGCAATTTGGGAGTGTCAGACACTCCATAGTCAATCCACTTTTGATGTCCAAATTGTTTGTCAGCTAGGATGTTATTTAGTAGTGTTTAATGATTCAGCCTAAGGTGTAATGTTCAACCTTTCATAACATTATTGTTTTCTCAACTATTGGAAGAGCCTTGGTCTTATGCTATGGATAGCCATTGTTTAAATTGCAGATGTCTGAAAATCCAAATGTTATTGACATTTAATATCAACAATTTTTACTCGCTCTCGGTTATTTTGGAAATTTATTGTTCTTATTATGGTCTGCATTCTGATAAGCTTTGGTTTGGACTGTAAGTAGGAAAGGGCATACATGATGCTGCGAATGAACAATGAAGAGAGTGATTATGGCAGTTGGGAAGCTGGAAGTTATGTGCATGATGATGAGGATGATTTTCATGATGATACTGACGAAAATGATGATGAGGAGCATTATGATGGAACTAATGCTGACGATGATGAAGAAGATGCATTTGATGTGCACGCTCATGATGATACTGGAGATGATCATGACCCCGATGTCGTGTATGACCCCGCTGTTTTTTCAAGTGATGAGGCGTATGCAAGAGCCCTGCAGGATGCTGAAGAAAGAGATATGGCAGCTAGACTGATGGCTCTTACAGGGATTGATGACCGTGAGTGCTTGTTACTGCTGTAAATTCTATAGTGCTCCTTTTATTTTATTGCTTTTGAAATTCTTGAACTGTTTTAATAGTTTATACTTCTGGTATCTTCTTATGTTGTCAGGTGAAGCGGAGGACACGGAAGATCAGGGAGGTAACTCTCAGGTATTAATTTATTACTAGCTATTCCTTATCATAGTGTGTGAGATTTGTTAACATAAATAACAGTTCATACTGTGCTTGTCTTTTTTAATGTCCTACAAACAACTTAATGTGTTTTGGTCTTTTAAAAGACATTTTTGCATCATTGGTTAAGTAGGACAGAAAGTTATCATTTAAGGGAAGTATTCTGCTCATGTGACTCTTATTTGATTTTGAGTTAGAGGTTGACCCATTACACACACAACCTGATTAGCGTATACTTTATTTTGTAAACATAAGAAATTTTAAGAAAATCATGTTTTTTGAAATTTCAGATATTCAAGCACCCTAAGTGATACTTTGTCCGAAATTGCAGCATCTTTCTTGTTATGTACCAAAGATCATTGTTTTCTTTGACAAAATGGATTGCCACAAGCTCTTCCTTTACTCCTCAGGAGTCAAATATTGTACATGCAGAAAAATAGGATTGCTTTCTGTGCATTGTGCAAGATGGAGTAGTGAAAAGTTCAGACCCATTCGATTACAAAAAACTAAATTAGTTGATTAAGAAATTTGAGAGATATGGGAGACGAGAGGACTGAGGAAGAGGAGATGATAATAGATAGACTAACACTGAAAATATTGTTTATTGCATGTCATCTGTACAACTCATCACTGAGGCTTCCAGTCATGCATTAGCTTGTTGTTAAAACTATATTGCGAATATTGGAAGCTTTGTCCTCTTCTTGAAGATAGTAGATGTTCTCTGATATGTCTGCATTGAATCCATGTTCTGAAATTTGTTTTCTGTTAGGTTTTGGATATAGATTGCTGATCCACTAGTTTGTCCTTTTACTAAAGGTAACTTTATCTGTTTTAAAAGAAAAGTATGCATCTCACCAAGTGTTGTATTGTAGGATGCATGGGAGGAAGTCGACCCAGATGAACTTTCATATGAGGTAAGCTGGCTCTGGATTCTATTGCATGCACTGGTGTATTTATTTCTGTCCTGTTATGTGAACATTACTTAATTATCTCAGGAGTTACTTGCATTGGGTGAAGTTGTTGGATCAGAGAGCAGAGGGCTTCCTGCTGATACAATTGCCTCATTGCCTTCAGTAAGCTACAAGATGGGAAACGGTCAGAATGGAAGTAATGAGTCGTAAGTACATTTTACTTGGTATTACGCTCTTTTATGGAAGCTGCGTTTGTTTCTTAATTTACCCTACTGTTTCAGGTGTGTCATTTGTCGGTTAGATTATGAGGATGGTGAAAACTTGACAGTACTTTCTTGCAAACACTCTTATCATTCCGAGTGCATAAATAATTGGTTGACAATAAACAAGGTATGCTTTGAAAGGTTGCTTTATGCTCTGCCACTTCATTGTTGTCAGTTTTTAATTTAATAGAATCGTAATGTGGGTAGTTCCTTTTGAAAAAAAAAATGATAGTTTTCCCATATATCTTATCTAAAATATTTTTTTGGAGATTTTATTTTATAATCTTAAACTTAATAATTTCTTTAATCAAGTTATGGCACTCAGTGACCTATGCCTGTACACCCATTTTTCTTGGGTTTTCAAGAGCTTGTCACATATATGCAAAAAGTACTTTCTACCGAAAGGAAGTGTGTTATAAGAAAAAGACTGCTGCTTTTGTAAATATAGTGGCTCAGACATGTTAGATGTGTTGGTAAATTTTCCATGTATATTTTGAGTGCCTCCGATGACTAACTTATACTTGTTTTCTACCATATGCTGTTGTTGCTTCATAAAATTCATTCAACCGGCTCGTTTGGATTGCTTTAGTTAATAACTGTTAATCAGTTTGGCATTTATCAAATTTGATTCTGCAGGATACCCCTTCTTTTGGATTTGACATTTGTCAAATTTAGATGCAACTGGAAAAACTTTTGGGCTGTTCAAATAAGTGGAGATGTTCACTTGGTCACCAGTGACTGAAATTATATGGTCATCTACCATTGGATTTTTATTTTTGAAATAATCTACCATTGGATTTAAAATCAAAGGTTGAGATTAAATGAAAGTAGTTTAAGTGTTTTAATCTTAACCTTGTGAATTTAAATCTAATGGTGGGTGACCATTTATTTCTTGATCACCTACTGACCTGGTGAACACTACTCTTCAAATGAGTCTTGTAGGCTTAGGAAGGGAATAGGAAAAGGACAAAGGGAAGAACTGCAATAGGAAATAGTGTTTAATTTTGTCAGTTGAGGAAAATTTGGGAAAAGAAAGTTACATTTTCAAAACACCAGAGTGATTGTTTTTAACTAAATTTGGAATACATAAGGCAGCTGAGTGGGGAAGACTGAACGGTAAAGGTAAATCAGGGTGGTGGTTGGCATTCCTATAGATAATGTTCGCCAGGTTTACTTTCATGAGCATTATGCGACACCAAATAGTACAAATTACTGTCGAGTGTGAATGAGTCCTACGTACACTATTAAAATTGTAGTTGCTTATCTCAAGGGATGGTAAAGCTGAGGAACTCTGCATATTAGGGCATCTTTCCCCTTGCACTTATGTTGTTCATCGAGTCCCAATTTACCTGCCAAGTTAGAAAAAGTAACCTTAAATGAAGAGTTCAGTTCTACCCTCTAGTGTCTTTGTGGGTTTCCTGTTGTTTTTCCTGAGTTTTCTTTTGTCAAGTTTGGTTATCCTAAGGCATTAACTATTAGTCATTAGTAAGTAGACTGTTGGGGTTTCTAGAAGTCATTAATGGGGGCATATAACGTTTGCTCTGTTCTAGTTTTTGTGTCTATAATGTTGGTTTTTCTCTAACCACCACATGTGGTTGAGTTGATAAGAACCTCCTAGTGTGAATACCCCACACCTGGGTTTGACTAGGAAATGTTTATACATGACCCCTAAACAAGGATTAATCTTTGGGCCCAGAAATCCTTCGTGGATACCACGTGATTCCGATAAAAAAAAGATTGCTGGTTTTGGTCTAGTGTCATTGGTAGCTTTATAATTAGAGCCTCTATTTACTTTAGACATCCGTGAAGTCTTGGTGTGCTTCCAAGAATATGGCACGATGCCAAGAACCAGTCTGGTGTAATTCCAGATTTATCAATTTTATCTTGCCTTCCTCTTCAATCCCAGGCTTTTGATCACAATACCATTTATCCCACTCACTACAACCCTAAACCCCACTCTCAAGTCCTCAAACACTATAACCTTACGTTTCCCTACATCAAACCGTCTAGTTTTATTGCCAGATTTGGGATGTGTATTGACATCATTCTGCTAAGTTAATTTGCTGGGCTGAGGTTAAATGTTATATGAAAGTGTGGGAATTGATATAGACCATTCAAAGCGCACGTTTGTAAGAAAATAAGCCTCATGTGGTGAAGTTAAATTTTCTTTTTGGCCCTAGTCTTTTAAGTTTATCATTATTGTGCTGTCATCGGGTAACCGGTGCGATTCTTTTTGTTGGAGATATATCACATTTGTACTTTGCATTCTGGTGCTGGGCCTTTGGTTGGTTTTATTATTCCATGTCTATTTCTCTTTCTATTTTTTATATTCTATTATCATATTTCTCTCTTCTACCTGGAAATTATACATTATTAATAATTGTTATTCTGTGACTGCAGGTCTGCCCAGTTTGCAATGCTGAAGTCTCCACGTCTGGAAACAGCTAGCAGAATTTGTGGCATTGTGCACAGCAATGGTTATGATAGGTTTTGCATGTAATTCATAATTGTATCTCTTGTATTCCATCCCATATTGTTCTTTCTGACAATTAAGAAATTTGTATTGATGGCCTACCTGGTTTTTGGAGCGAGGAACAATGGTGGCTGGGTCATGCTCCAGATACAAGTTCATTATTTTCTGTTTACTGAAATTTGTATCAGTTTTCCATCTTTACTTGTGGCACATTTTTAATGTGGCGGAGGAAATGGTTACAGTGGTTATTCAGGTGCAGCATTTATAATATATTTAATAGGTAATTTAGCAGTAGTGTCATCATTTAGTATATTCTTATCAGTCATTATAAACACTGACAAATTTAATAAAGGTTGTCAAGCTAGTTCAAAAAAGAAACAAATGTTGTGAACCAATTCCGACTAGACAGGTATTTCTAGTTGTACACCAATCGTAGTCCATAGGCGATTAGACTTACTTATCAAGGTATTAGGTATAGAGAATTCTCGTGTCGTTACTTATCAGGGAATTAGGTAGAGAGATTTAATTCTCGTGTTGTCTCATAACTTGGCGGAGTTATGAGAGCAATAAAACACATCCAAACTTTTGAAATTCAGTCATAGCTAAAAAAAATAAAAAAATATTATGTTGCTTTACAGGACACAGTACTCGTAAGGTAAATAATCTGGACATGATTTCTATCAAACCATAAACTATACACATATAATATGTAATAATGGTTCAAAATATGTAAAGAGTTTTTTTTAAGCACTAAAGAATGGGAAGAAAAACATAGGTTGAAAATCCAGACAAATTTTGAAACAAAAAGTCAAAAACCAATACGTACATGAGTTGAAAAATGAGGTTCTTGAGGTATGTATGAGACAAACAAAATACATCACAACCTTCAAAATTCACTTATAGCCTAAAAAATTGAAATATATATTGCTTTACAAAGTACGATAGTCATATGTTAATTTAGTTGAACTCGATGGCCAGCTAAACTATAAATTATACAAATTTTAGATGTTATAATAATGATGAAAATATGTTAAGAGGTTGTTTTAACGACACAAGAATAGAAAATAATCATAAGTTGAAATTTGAGAAACTTCCTCAAACGGGTTATCGATCTTAGACCTTTAACTTTAAGTATATGCATTTTCGGGCATCCCTATACGTTTGGGCCCCCGCCATCTTTGTATAGTACTTAAAAAATTTGGGACAACATTAGTAATAAATCTATAGACTCTAATGTAGAGTCTTTTTTCGGGTACTCGAGGTCATTAGGGATGTCGAAATTAGTTTCTTAGTATTTTCCTACTTTAGGAGAATACAGGTTATCGGTCTTAGACCGTAAAGTATGGTCTTAAACCTTTAAGTTTAGCCATTTTCGGGCATCCTTATACATTTGGTCCCACGTCATTTGTGTAATAGTACTTTTCAAATTTGGGACAACATTGATAATCAAAATATAGACCCCAAAGTAGTCTTTTTCAGGTACTCGAGATTGTTTGGGTTGTCGAAATTAGTTTCTTAGTATTTTCTACTTTAGGAGAATACAGATTATCAGTAAGAGAGGAATAAAACATATCCAACCTTCAAAATTCACTCATAGCCTCAAAAAATGAAATTTCAATTGCTTTACAAGATCGGTACTCGTAAGGCAATTAATAGCTAGATCGCCTGTTAAACCATAAATAAAATAAATTGAAGGTTTTAAAAATGGCTCAAATTATGTTAGGAGTTGTTTTGAAATATAAAATAATGGAAAAAAACCGTAGTTTGAAAATTGAGAAATGTCCTCAAAACTCGTGCGCATAGCAAGGGGTTTTGGCTAAAACTGGACAAAATTTGAAGCGTCAACCAATTCTTTTATGATCAAAACTACAGAAAGCACACAAATGGGCAATCATCAGATGTGTTCTAGCATAAAACTAGATATCTCTTTCATAATAAAAACTCAAAACTACACAAAAAATCTCAATTAGACAATCATGATAATAGTGAAAGAAAGCGAGTACATAGCCAACTGGGAAAGAAGAAAGCTCACCAATGCTGGTCATAACCCACACCCATCTCCACAAACAAGAGCTTCATAGCTTGACCTTATCGAACCACTCCTGAGCGATGTTTGTTGAGAATATATATCCTACATTGGGAATTGGGACATAGCCTGTGACCTGTGGGTTAAGGATTTGAGCCACTTCATCTATTGCCAATTGGTTCTGGATGTGAACTCCAAATCACTTTATCATGGTATCAGAGCGGGTTACTCACATCCACGTGTGAAGCCCAAAGGGCCACACAGACTCCACGTCACTCGAAATGTTGTCCACTTGTGTGTATGTATGTATGTATGTATATTAAGTAATAGTGACATTTATTTGATGTACTGTTTGTAAAAATTGGGAAATTTATACTTGTGTGAACGACCCATACAGGTGTGGATCCACAATAACCGGCCGAAAGGGTACCTATCCACCGTGCTTATAAAAAGGAAACCAATCTAGAAACCTATCGACTCTTCCAATGAACCGAACGGAACCCTAGCCTAGGAGCGCAATGGATGAAACCAAAGCGGCGAGATGCGGGGGAGATGTAAGAAAGCTAACCCACTTCTTTGAGACTCTCGGCACCTCTTCTCCTGGTATGAACTTTTCTTTGATTGAACGAATACATCTTCTATCCATAATTCCGTGGATCATAGATTAGTATTTGTTGCTTTCAAATTCAGATCGCTTGTTGCTCTCTCTAATTTGGAATTTCTTGTCAGTTAATTCAGAAAGCATCAATTAAAAAGGATCCGCTGGTTCAGGTTCTGTCTTACGTTTGACGCTTTCTGCATAACTCGTTTCCGTTTAGTTACTCAAATTCTGTTCCTTTTTTTTTAGCTTTACTATTGAATTCTACTGTTCTTGATTACTTTCTCTTCTCTACTGTGTGCTTTCTTGCTCCTATTATATCATGCTGTTTCGGTAAATTGGCTACTCAAACCAGTTCATACTTCCTAGTGTTTATGTAAACGTTTGGAAAACCCCTAGATTTCAGGTGACATCCCAATACAAGTAATAGGCATAATTTTTCATTTAAGTGTGGCCAAAATGAAATTCAGCTGTGACTACCATAGTTTCTTGTTTTCTTATCTTTCATGGGGGTTATCTAACAACAAAACTGCAAACAACCTGCAGGCACCTAAGTCCAGAGGACTGGTGGCAGGTGGAGGTGAAAGATAATCTGCGCCCTGCGAACTGTGTTTTAAGTCGCACCCCACTCTGTGCCCGTTCGTTGACCGACCTTATGTTTGTTACAAGGTTCACCGCAGTTTTTTGTGCCCTTACTTAGACCATCTCCCACGAGGGCCAGAGTTTAACCCTGGATATGCAATATATTGTTGGTGTGGTAATGTATTTAATGAGGATAAGTGGGCTTGTACCTTTTGTGGTAGGAACTGGCCAGTGCTTAGGGAGAAGTATTGTTCCATTTGTAACGTCTACTACAGTGGGGCAGTTCTTAGAGGCATTGTTTGTGAAAATGTTTGTGAAAATGCCTATGATATTGTGAATCTTGACCCCAGTTTCAAGATTAGTCCTCCTCCAGCCATGTCGGAGCATGTCATTGCGCCGCTGGATGCCGACCCGTCTGCTCCTCCTCCATATGATCCCAAGACCAATTACCTTTCGCCAAGGTTACAGGCCGAACCCGAGAGTTGAGTATTATCTGACTAACGATGTTGATGGCAAAAGGCTTGAGGAGAGCTTCATTTCAGAGAGCTTTTCGGATACTGAGGGGACCCAGTCAGATTATTCTCCGAAGGAAGTTGAAGATGTTACTTCCCCTACTGAGGTGGCAAAGGAGGTGGATGAAGAAGAAGTGATGGAGGAGGAGGTACCTGTGTCGGAACCAATGCCCATCATTAGACCCCAGAGCACTGAGGCTATGCCAAACGGGGAGGCTGTTGAAGTAAAAGAAGAGTCCAGCGAGCCACGCTCAGTTGGAGATCAAAGTTTATATCTTTGATAATGGTTTTGGCAGTTGCGCTTTTCGCAGTTTCTGCTGTTGAAGTAAATGTTGAGGTTTGGCCTGCAAGCAATGTGTCATTCGTTTCTGAGTTCATTTCGAATATCAGAGGTGCCAAGAATGTGGGTACATTGCAGTATTATAACCTCACCTTGATGGAAGATGCTCAGGTTAATGAGTATTCTGTGTTTGATCAATGTAACAAAGAAATGGAAGAAATGGGTGAGTTTTATGTGTTTGGAAATGCAGTGGGAACTGTGGTTGAGGTTGAAGCTTCGGAGGAAAAGGGTCTGCAAGAGATTGGAGCCGCTGAATATGAAGAAAAAATTGATCAGGATACTGGTTTGGTAGAGATTGGAGCAGCTGACTATGCTGAACCAATTGATCAGGAGGCTGAAGTAAAACACACTGAAGGTTTGGAAAATAACCAGCCAGAGATTGGAGCTGATGCTGTGGAGCAATCTGTTGAGCAAGGGAATGAACAAGTTGAGAATACTGAAGCCTTGGAAGAAGAGACGAGACTTCCAGCAATTGGAGCAACTGAGAATCCCATTGAAGTACATGCTGATCCGGCTTTTATATTCTTTTTAACTTTGATTATATTTTCAGAACCGAATAGAAATGCTTGCTTTATTAATTTGTTCAAGCAAAAGAGTGTTGAGCATCTGTTTATCTACCTGAATAACGAAAAGTCAGTCGTGATGACGAGTCATCTGTTGATACAAGTGGCACTGCTGTCCCAAATGAAGGACTTTAATCTGGCAAGAGACAGGTCAAAGAGAGTCATAAAGAGACCTATCAGGTTCCAATCAAAATAGAGCTGTTAATATTGAAAGTTGGCTGTGTTTTGCTGGGGACTTGTTCTCCGTCTTTATTTCTCTTTATTAGATGTTCCTTAATATAGTTCAGCTGTAGAGAAGATGAGGGAGTTTTTAGACATCATTGAATGAAATATCAGATTTGGTAACATTGTTCCAGAATTGGTTGTGTCCTTTTGTTCTCTTCTTATTCTCAATAGGTTTGTTCTACATTAGCTGGTATCAGAGAACATTCGAACCCAGCAAAACTTGCAAGAACACAAAAAGGGGGAACACAAATAGTACCATAAAGATGTGTAAATAATGGGAATTATCCATACTTGTGTGAACGGCCCATACAGGTGTGGATCCACAATAACCGGCCCAAACTGTGCTTATAAAATGGAAACCAAGAAACCGAACGGAACCCTAGCCTAGGAGCGCAATGGATGAAACCAAAGCGGCGAGATGCGGGGGAGATGTAATAAAGCTAACCCACTTCTTTGAGACTCTCGGCACCTCTTCTCCTGGTATGAACTTTTCTTTGATTGAACGAATACATCTTCTATCCATAATTCCGTGGATCATAGATTAGTATTTGTTGCTTTCAAATTCAGATCGCTTGTTGCTCTCTCTAATTTGGAATTTCTTGTCAGTTAATTCAGAAAGCATCAATCAAAAAGGATTCTGTCGTACAGTTTGACGCTTTCTGCGTAACTCGTTTCCGTTTAGTTACTCAAATTCTGCTCCTTTTTTTTAGCTTTACTATTGAATTCTACTGTTCTTGATTACTTTCTCTTCTCTACTGTGTGCTTTCTTGCTCCTATTATATCATGCTGTTTCGGTAAATTGGCTACTCAAACCAGTTCCTACTTCCTAGTGTTTATGTAAAAGTTTGGAAAACCCCTAAGGTGACATCCCAATACAAGTAATAGGCATAATTTTTCATTTAAGTGTGGCCAAAATGAAATTCAGCTGTGACTACCATAGTTTCTTGTTTTCTTATCTTTCATGGGGGTTATCTAACAACAGAACTGCAAACAACCTGCAGGCACCTAAGTCCAGAGGACTGGTGGCAGGTGGAGGTGAAAGACAATCTGCGCCCTGCGAACTGTGTTTTAAGTCGCACCCCTCTCTGTGCCCGTTCGTTGACCGACCTTGTTATGTTTGTTACAAGGTTCACCGCAGTTTTTTGTGCCCTTACTTAGACCATCTCCCACGAGGGCCAGAGTTTAACCCTAGATATGCAATATATTGTTGGTGTGGTAATGTATTTAATGAGGATAAGTGGGCTTGTACCTTTTGTGGTAGGAACTGGCCAGTGCTTAGGGAGAAGTATTGTTCCATTTGTAACGTCTACTACAGTGGGTCAATTCTTAGAGGTATTGTTTGCCCAAAATTTAGGTATTAATATCTTCTTTTTTGTGAAATTAATAAATATGAGTTTTTTTTTTGGACAGTTTTTTCTTTGAAGAATAGAACCTGTAACTGTGATTATGAAGTGCTTATGATGGACGAGCTCGATGATCATGTGCTTGCAAAGCGGCTTTTTCAAGAACAAAGTATGTTTGTTGTGATTAAAAATGATCATGAATATGTCTTGAGTCGGACAACCTTTTTGAGAGACCTGTATGCAATGTATGTTTAAGTATTGAACATTTATATTTGGCTCTATGTGCTGTGTGTTATTCTTAGATAGAGATCATTGAGTGTGGTTTATTGTTTTTCTTTATTTTTTATTTCTTTACAGTTTTGGTGTTATAGCCCATATCTATGGTTATGTGTTTTTGATGATGGTTTACTAGTCTACAAAGTTATTCTACCCTCACTCTCAGCATGTCAAAATTGGTTTAACGCATGCCGTTCTTTCCTTGTGTATACATAACATCTTCGGTATCAATCTTTTACATTCCGAAATGAGAAATTCTCATTTTTCCTTTGTTATGCTAGGAGCGACATATTACAACAAGCACGGAACATGACATTATTTGATGGCTTATATGATGTCGAGATAAACGGTTAGTTTTGTTTTTGGTGCAGTGTTCTTCCATAATGTTATTTGTAACTAGTAGCCAACAAGTTGCATTAATGTAATCCGATTGCACCATCTCACTTCACCCTAAACATTAATGCAACTTGTTGGCTATGGAAGAACACTGCACCAAAAATAAAACTAACCGTTTCTCTCGACATCATATAAGTCATCAAATAATGTCATGTTCCGTGCTTGTTGTAATATGTTGCTCCTAGCATAACAAAGGCAAAATGAGAATTTCTCATTTCGGAATGTAAAAGATTGATACCGAAGATGTTCTGTATACACAAGGAAAGGACGGTATGCGTTGAACCGATTCTGACATGCTGAGAGTGAGGGTAGAATAACTTTGTAGACTAGCAAACCATCATCAAGAACACATAACCAAAGGATATGAGATATAACACCAAAATTGCAAAGAAATAAAAAATAGAGGAAACAATAAGCCACACTCAATAATCACTATCTAAGGATATTACACAGCACATAGAGCCAAATATAAATGTTCAATACTTAGACATACCTTGCATACATATCTCTCAAAAAGGTTGCCCGACTCGAGACATATTCATGATCATTTTTATTCATAACAAACATACTTTGTTCTTGAAAAAGCCGTTTTGCAAATACAGGATCATCGAAGTCGTGTATCATAAGCCCTTCATACTCATAGTTACAGGTTCCATCCTTTAAAGAAAAAACTATTAAAAAAAAAACTCATATTTATTAATTTCACAAAAAAGAAGATATTAATACGTAAGTTTTGGGCAAACAATATCTCTAAGAACTGCCCCATTGTTAGGATCTTCAAGTGCAGCTATTACCAGCCCTTTCTTAACAGAACATCTTCGGTATCAATCTTTTACATTTTGAAATGAGAAATTCTCATTTTGCCTTTGTTATGCTAGGAGCGACATATTACAACAAGCAAAGAACATGATATTATTTGATAGTTTATATGATGTCGAGAGAAATGGTTAGTTTTGTTTTTAGTGTAGTGTTCTTCCATATTGCTATTTGTAACTAGTAGCCAACAAGTTGCTAATGTTTTTTTTTTTCGGTTACATGCAGAGTGGATTCGATCAGGAAATTCAATGACATGCATTAATGTAATCCGACTGCACCATCTCACTTCACCCGATCAAACATAAGAAGAAAGATCCTCATCTCTCTATCAAGGACTTTTGTGTAATGTTTTATCTTGTTCTTTGTATTACCTTCTCATGTGCAGAATTTCTTTTGAGTTTCAGATCAGATTAGAGGTTAAAGGACATAAATGCATAGAACAAGCTAGGGCCTTAACTTACAAGAGTTTAGATAGCATCCTTCTGTGTTATGTAACTCTGTCTTTCTTTGAATTGGTTTCCAATTGCACAAGTAAAGACTACTTCAATCACTTCTCCACCAGGAGTCCTCTATCTGAAGATTTCTCAGTTTGTTAATTTTATTTTAATTTCTTCTGAGAATGATGATCACAGGTGGGTGTTCTGATTGGTTACAAGACCAGAAATGCCAAGTCAAATTTGAGAAGATACTTAATTAGCAGCTGCCAGTCCTTAATCATCAAACTTATCATCACCATGTCCCTGGAGAACCAACAAGTACACAAAACATGAGTAACAACATGCATGCTTTATGAATCTCGAGTAGCAATTAACAATGTCGATGAGCTACAAACTCACATTCTTGATTGTGCTTTTCTCTATTGTTGTAGAATTCCCATAAAGACGGCGATCAGCCCATTGAGAAGTCAAATGGAGCCAGGACATCTCTCCTATGAGCCACTCTTCTCCTGGCTCTCAACTTTATATGAAACATGTAGTCCTTGTGTTTGGTATGATTCTGTAAGCTGCTCAATTCTGAATGAAATGACTCTGTCATCCAATTCCAAGAAGGAGGCCTTTAAGAACTGGCACGATGAAATTTGCATTCAAACTGTCACTGAGCAATGGTTGTTAACATACAGCGGTAGCGCCTCTCTTCGGAATTTCATCTTCAGCTGATGCCTCCAGTCCTATCAAGCTATATAATGAACTCTTCTGGAAGCTGGTCCGGTTGGAATCCCATGGCTCTTTAATCCAGTTCCATGAAGAGTGTGTCCTGAAAATATGAACAGTGCTACATCCCTCAGCAAGACTTGCATTCAAATGCTTAGCCGGCAGTGATTGTTGGCATTTAGATATAACACGGTTCAAGGTTGAGCTGTTTCCATTCTTCACAGAACTGAAGACTCTGGATCCAATTAAGACAGAAATCAATGCTGATAATCAATATGGAAACCTTGAATTAAGTTTCTGGCAGTTCCTTTTCCTCAAAAGCCGAACTGCCAGCTTCTACTTCGGCATCTTCACCAACTTCATAGTTTGAGTGGATCTCTATTTCTCCATAGTTGTCAGCTGCTCCAATCTCCGATTGATTTTTTCTTCAATAGATTCAGCTTCTGGGTTATTCTTTATAGTAATTCCTAACACATCACAGTCAAGCATTGTTCCATGCTCAACACATAGCCCCTCCTCCGAAGCAATTATGTTATCACAATGCAAGGCACCGAAACTGATGAACTCCACTTCAGCACTAGTAGGCATATCAGTTTGAGCTGGAAGATGCTCACATAGTTTTTCGCATGTCTGATCCAAATCCAATCCCTACCTGACCCTTGTTTGAGCCCAATTTATCTTAAGGATAAATCCTATGCGATTTAGCCCAAAGGAGCCGATACCTGCGGCCCAAAATATCTTTTACTTTTCGTTTAACAGGATTTGCGGGAGTCCTACATACAACAGGATTGCGTTCGCTGGATTGTCGATCTTCAATGACGGATAAGGAAGTGAGAACCCTTATTCAATTCGGAATCAAACTCTCTAAGAGGTAGAAAATATATAATCCCTGAAGACGAGGGACTAGCTGAAACCCTAATTGAGCTCTATATAAAGGGATAGAAAGCAGCAGAACGAGTACAACTCTCATACAAACAACTAGCGCACAAGCTATTGAAAAAGACCCATCGGGCAAACCCAGCGACCAAGCATCCAAACCGCTAAAGACCTCACGTCCTTAGCAAACAGCAACCGTTCAGCATCTTATTTTATTAAAGCTCTGCTCATTTGCAATCTACTGCACTGTGAGTATCGACTGTGTGTCTCGTAGCGCGAAAGAAGGCTTGGGCCAACCAAGGGACCTACACGTCGAACCAAGCAGGGAGAGTTCTCAGCCCTGTCACATTCGCCGGAGTTAGGAGTTAGGAAGCGCATCATACCATCATCACCATCACTTGCTCGTAAAGAGCTGGCACGCCTTGCAACATCACACAACAAGAGAGGACGTTTGCCACCCCTTCCACATACAAAATCTCAAGGGAGCGCGAACATTTGGCACGCCATCAGCGGGACGTGTTGAAAACACTTCTTTGGACGAGCGGAGATAGGACTGTTGAGCAATGGTCTACTACACCAAGGCCTCAGTGTCTCAAGCATCCTTTACGACAGTACAAACCTTATGCTTCGAATGAATGCAGGCCTTACAAGACTGAAGCAGAGGTACTGGCACGATTCGGTGTCGAAGAGAATCTAGGGGCTGTGCACCCATCTGATGGAGTCAACCCACTTAGGGATGACACCAAAGTTTTGCACAGAGCAGGAGTGTTACACCAGCCGGCGATCCACACTTAAGCCTCGCGGTGATATCCAAAGGTCTTGCGGAGAACGCTTCAAAGATACATGAGGCTTGTCTTCGCTTCGATGCGGCAATCACATAGCAGGAACGAGCAGCTCGTCTCGTACATGAACAAGAGTAGCGAGCACTACAGTTGGCCATGAGTATTGCCTTCGACCGTGTTGACAGTAGCCATAGAGAGGCTACCCAGGCCCCCAGACCCGCAGCAAGGGCTCCTGGACCCGGCCCGAGGCCCGGGAGCTTAGCATGGACACCTGGTCCCGCACCCGGGCAGGCCTTACTGATGAACGGGGCCCGGGAAAGATCGAAGAGATGCGAGCGGAAGTAAACCGCTTGCGGGCAGAGAGCGACCGAGACAGGGCAGAAGTCAACACCAGGTATCAAGACATGGAAGCGGTGAATGCCGCACTGGTGGCTGCCTTGGAAAGAGGGCAGCAGCGCAATGCCGCTCTAACAAAAGCATTCGCGCCGCCGCCAAAAGAGACACCACACTAGGAGGTGGGACAGTTATCATGAGGGGAGAGGGACACCGCCGTGGCGGGAGACGCGCTCCCACAGACACGGTGCCACCAAAGATCGTCCCAGCCCCTCGGAGGGCAAGCGGTTCATTCGAGGAAGATACCATCAGCTCGACCGCACGGGCACTTCAAATACTATCTGACTCGGTGTCAGATATGAAGGCCCAGATGGAGGCCAACGAGAGGAAGGCTGCGAGACCGCCGGAGAGTGCACGGTTCAATGAGCGGGCGTGGCCCTTCTCACCCCGTGTTCTGGAATCCGGAAGATCAGGCACCCAAAAGTCGCTAAAGCTGACATACCAGCACCTGGATAGGTTCCTGTCCCAAACATGTGCTAAGGGCTACTCCGACGCCTTGTGTTGCAACATATTCCAAGAGACCCTGTTCGGCGAGGCGCTCAGTTGGTTTTACGAACTACCGGCGAACTCTATAGAGGAATTCGAGCAATTGGCCGATAGATTCGTGGGCCGGTTCATATTAAGGGTCGGAGGGGCCCAGACCTCGACGGTTCTCTTTAACTGCAGGCAGGTAGACGGCGAAGAGCTGAGAGCTTTCGTTAACCGATGGCAAACGGCCACTGCTGGGGTCAGGGACCTGGACAAGGGGATTGCCGAATCAGCTTTCAAGTAAGGTCTCGGGCCCGGAAAGTTCTCGTACGCTGTGCGAGTGAAGATCCCGCAGGGTTACGATGAACTGATGGCAATGGCTATCAGACACGCCCAAGCTGACCACGAAACTTACTGGATTCGCCAGCACAAGAGAAGGCAGGAGGAGCCCGAATCCGCACGGCATGAAGTCAAACACTGGCAGCCGGGCCAAGACCGAGGAGCCTCGTCCGACAAAAAATCAAGGAGTTGGGGGAACCAGCAGCGCCGGAGGGACTATTTTGACCTCCCCCAACGAACGGGGAAGCCCCCATCCTACCAACAAACCCGCTCCCTAGCGGTCATGCCAGCAGGACGACAAGAGGTATTCTCCACTTTAACCTATTCCTACGAGGATATCCTGTACGAGAACGGGAATAACTTCCCTCCGCTGCGAAAGAGAAAGCACCCGAAGGGGAACCTGACCATAATGGAATGCGCATGACATCCAACGGCTGGGATAAGTTAGGGTTTTTACCCGGTCAAAGGTAATTTATTGAGGAGTTATCATTCCCAACCGTTAGGTGATAGAGACGGTCATACGGTTTTAAATGCTCAGATTGTTCAAATCTTTGGAAATGACATGTGCAGTTAAGAGTCATTATTTGGTTAGTTGATTACTGAATTGCTGAAGCGGTGCCAAGGAATAAATTTGGGCCAGATATCTTGGGTTTGGCATTTGGGCCGGATTATTGGTTCTGGACAAAGATAGATTAAGATCAAAGATTTTCTCATATAGAAGCCCAATTCACTTGGGAGGCATTGTCTTAATCTCATGTAAATCTAATCCTAGTTTTCTAATCTTGGTCTTCATATGGTCAATATAGTTTATGACCCTCTCCTCTTCTGCCTGGTTTTGTTGAATCTCTGCTTGAAGAGTTGACAGAATTCCCCTTTGCTCGTTTGCCTGTTGGAGTTGTTCTTGTTGGCGGGCCTTAAGGGCAGCAATCCTCTGGTCAAGAAGTTCTCTTTCTTTCTCCAGGCTAGCGAGTTCAGGTCCAAGATCCTCTTTGACAACAGATACAAAGGCAGAATACTGGTGTACAGCGCTGGCATGAGCTTGTGCTGAATCCTGAATCTTGGCCTGATAACGCGGGAGCTTCCCCACGCTGTCTTGAAGGGACTTTAGATAGTTTGGGAAGGTTGCCAAGATTTCTTTTACCCTGGATTGAGATTCAGCAGGTAGGCGGTTGACTTGGCCTTGTAAAACTTGGAGAGAGGAACAGAGCTTACTCGCCACGTGGACATCAGTAGGGTCTCCCATTTCTCCCATAAATGACAAGGCTTCCATTACTTCAGCAGGATCTTTCTTGGGGGTTGGGAACTTGAGAAGTGGATCTTCTTCTAGATCAGGGATAATCAGGCTGGCCTTTGGAGGTTGAGGAGTTGAAGTCACGGTGGACGATACTCCAATCTGCATAGTTGGGCCGGGCAAAGTTACAGTCGGAGTTTGCTCGCCAGGTGCCTCATCATTCCTAGTTGCACCAGGAACTTCTTTTACCTGTGAAAAACGAGTAAGTGGTGAGGATTGGTCAAACACCATAAAAATTCAAGAGATGAAAGATGTTAAGAGTTACCTCTGTAGTAGGAGGGGTGTCTGTTGGAAGCTCCATCTGAGGTTGTTCTTGAGGTTCTGGGGAGTGGTGCACGGTTGTACTCTCACCAGCATCTGAATGGATTCTGCTAGAAGATGGGGGAGCTTCAGCTTCAACTACATCTACATCCCTTATGTCAACTACCTCGTGACGTGGAGGTATGTTCTCTTCAATAACAGCCGCCAGGGGTTCTGGGTCAACTTCTGAGGACGTGAGAGTAGTCTCAGGATTCTGACCAGCATCCGCCGCGGCCTCAGAAGCTGGTATGGCAGCGATTTCTTCAATCACTTGCTCTGCAGAGAGAGTTGAAGTGATCAAAGGGACAGCCTCGGTAATGCTCAGAGCACTGGTCAGGGGATTGTTGGGAAGACTAGAAGCACCTGTATCAGCAGGAAGAAAGCTCAGAGGTGCTGCATTCAAAGCGACATTCTTTTGGCACCATTGGATCCGTTCCTCGAGTTCTTGCCAAGCTTTTTGGATTTCAGCAAAGTCTCGAGGAACATCATCTCCTGATTCAATGTTGCTTGGAGATGGCGAGCTGAGAGGTGAGGCGGAGGACTCACCTGAAGAAATATCGATTGTAGGAATAGCAGAGGTTGAGGCGGGTTTCCTTCGCTTCTTCATCAACTGCACCAAATTGGATATCTGAAATTATTATGCATCAGTGGTGTAGTAACATTAACGACCGGAAGAAACGGGGGTTGAAATGCTTACGGGTACTTCATCTTCTTCTTCTGCTGCCTCTTCTTCTTCTCCTATGATGGCAAGGGCTGTTCTTCGCCTTTTCTGGATAGGCTGGGTGGAGGAGGTTTGAGCGACTTTCTTCCCTTTATTGCCGTGTGTCTTGCTGGGGGCCTACAAAAGAGGAGGTCAGTCGAACATTTTCATTTTCATATAAGGCATAATCCTATACAGGAATCAAAGGATACCTGCTCAGGGCCCGGTGCTGGGTAGAGGGGCCCGCCATCAAGCACCTTGATATCCTCAGGGGTGAGGCATTTGCGTTGGTTACCAAACAAAGTTCTGAAATAATGAAGGGATTCCTTGTTAAACAGTTCTCCCCTGAGCTGTCCCCACCAGGCTTGATATTCCTTGTCAGCTTCGGTAGAGATTTCCAACACTGGGCAGTCCTCCGAGAGTTGGAAGGTGGCGGGTCGAAGGTTAGATGCCATACTGACATCTTCATCGGCAGGAGTATTTTTGCTTGGCCGCCAGGCTGAGAACATATTAATGCTTTGAACAGGAGGGTAAGGCAGGTGTTGAGTCAGACCAAACTGTCTGGCGAACAGTTGGGGGGCATATACTTCAAAGCCCTGCTCGCCTTTATCTGAGGTGAAGAGGGGGAGGTCCGCCATAGAGATACATTGAATGAATAGTCTTCGTCCCTCTTCACACTGGTTGACAGAAGGAAGGAAGCCATTCTTTAGGGCCTTGGGGTGTGTCCCTTTGAGGAGCATCTGTGCTTCCAAATAGAAGCCTTGAGCGTCTGTGTTGAAGATAACATCAAAACATGCTGCATAGCCTTGGCCGTACTTGGGAGGACATCCGGTGTAGGCTTTTGCCGCCACAACGTTATCACCAATCATGGCGGGCTTAGGGGCCAATCCAAGAAAGTACATATTTGCCCAAATCTCTAAAATCCAAAGGGGTCCAGAGACTTTGCAGCTCAAGGGGTTGGTGGATAGGGTATGAAGGCATCTATATAGATGTGCCAAGACAATGGGGGCTAGGCTAATCTCCTTGCGGGCGTACAAAATTTCTGCCATTCTTTTGTATGTCTTGGTCATTTTGTTGGCAGTTGAGCAAAATACAAATTTATTTAGCCAAAAGTCTAGGAAGGCTATTCCACCTATGTCGTCCTGATATTCTCGGAATTGGGCTATCCAGTTTTGAAAACTCCAGGTAGAGTTTTTGGGAAAGGTGATTGACGGTACATCCGCCTCAGAATAATCACTTATGTCAAAAGGTTCTCTGCCTAGGGGAAATCCTAACTCAGCATACATGTCTAGTAGGGTAATACTAGCTTGCCCAAATTTGAAATCAAAGGTGTTGGCAGAAGAGTTCCAAAAGCATACCAGAGGCATAAGGGCACATCTGTTTCCTCCCTTTGGGTTGAGCGAGAAGCTGATATGAAGGGCTTCTTCAATCCCGGCGGCCCGCCATCTGCTTAGGTCTTGTCTTCGCCTTTCCTGGTACCACTCTACCATTAATGGGGTTGGTAATGGCCATGATGCGATGGGTACCTCGAAGTGATTGGTGGTCTGCCAGTCGCCACATTTGACGCCGTAGTTTCGGAAGGCTACTGGAGGCGGTCGTGCATGGTCGATAAATGGAAGGAAGGTGTCTTGGTTGAGTTCTTGCTGTTTTGGGCCCAACCCAGCGCGGCCATAATCGTCGGGTGGGGTCACCGCCGTCTGGTAAGCACTTCCTACTTCGATAATGGCGTCGGTAATTCTTTCCTTTCCTTTGAGGGCTTGGGAGTAGTAAATTTCGGATGGCATGGTTTGGAGTTATGAGAGGTTTGAATTTGGGATGTGAATCGATGGTTCTCGATCTGGGTCTTATAGAATCTGAAAGGGGTTCTCGGAAGTTTGGAGTGGTAAGATTGGTAGCGGTCGAGGGTTTAGGAGGAACTCTCTGAGCTGAATTTGGTAAAGTTGCGTTGTTAGAGGGAACGACACAATGTTTCGGGATTTTAAAGAATCTGGGTTGGGCTTTTTCTAACCTTCATCAATTTCGCTGGGCTCTTAATTTCAAAGGCTGGGGGGCAATGTTTGGGCCTAATTTGACATTTGGCCGAGACAACGGGTCGAGGCCCAAAAGGTTATTTATTTATGAGTAATCTAGTTAATATTGCAGTTTTCCTTCTTAGAGAAGGATTGGGGTTTCCTTTGGGAATCCGTAGAAGGGGTGGTTTAAGGTAATTAAATCCTAGATGATCTCTGAATCTATTATGCTTGATACGCAAGTATTGAGGTTCTGCACTCTCTATATAAAGAACTCTTGAACAACGTTAGAAGGGTTCTCAACCATCTTACAAACACACAAGCTTTTGCGCCTCGCAAATCTTGCAAGCCTCTCCGGAGCAATCTTACGCGAACTGCCTTCCACAAACTGCAAACAACCACCGTTCCAACCTTGCCCGCAACCCTACACCCACACTGGTCGTTGTACGCTTGCCGCGGTTGTCGAAAGTGCCTTGCATTCGTGTCGAAGCATCGCTAAGACTTATCGTGTCTAGTCGTCACACCTTGTGACAAATTGAGTCGTTACTCCGGTAACACAACCTGAACCCAATCTGCAAGAGGTTGGGAGAAACCCTTTTCCGCGGTCTTGATACTAAAGCTCTGCTTTGCATCCCAGGATCGGAGTAAGATTTACCAATCTGCAATAGGTTGGGAGGAAAATCCTAGTATACTCTTATTAGGTCTTATTCGAGCCCTTTACGCCGGCATAGTCAACGCCCGCGTAACAGTCTCTTGATCGAGAAGTCAGGTAGCAGGGAGCAGACGAAAGCGCTCGCCAGAGGTCATCCGCTCGCCAGGTTTCGTCTGCACTGAGGTTGTATCTAACCCAAAGATACTGGCACGCTCGCACACACCGCAACAGGACTGAGATCGACGTCCGCCACCCCCACGTGTTGACTGTTCGTCAGGTGTCAAATCCGACGCGAACACCGTTGCCCAGCCCGGATTCAAACCAGTGTCGACCTGAACCCAATCCTGCGTCGTTCGGATCTTCCTCGACGCAGCCCCACATCGATGACGCCAGCCCAGCCCCGCACGCCACCCTCTGCAGCAAGCGCAGACGATCGCAGGGCCGGACCCGACGACTCGACCAAAGTCGACCCTATTTTGTCGACCCGATTTGCAGCTCCGACCCGGTCCTGCACCAACAACCCGACCCGTGTCGGGTTTGGGCCTCTGCCGAGCCCAGCAGCCCTATGGGCCTTTTCTTCCTCCCACTTTTTCCTATTTTATTATTTATTTAATATTTTCTTGCACGTATCTCACTAGTGTTATTTTCAACATGCTAATATAGGAAAAATGTAGTTATTCGTCGAAAAAAATTATGACGATGTATACGCCATGGAGGTGAGGAACAATTTTCTGCATTCGTCTAAAGAACGAAGCGACTATTGCATTTTGCACAAGGAGTAGAACCGAGTTCTCAAGCTCATTTTATATTACAAAGCAGCTCATTGGCGAACTAGCAAGTAAGATTTTATAAAAGTTCCAGCTTTTGAACATATACTATATATATATCGGGCGCTATTAGCCTTCCTCTACTCCGATTCCGGCCATTCTTATATCGCCGATGAGACCAAAGATGGGGATGTCATTACCCCTACGGTCGAAGTTTTAAGTGATGGTCCTGGGGGAATCGCGTTTGAAAGGGAAATTAAAATAAAAAAAAGATGCTTATGTGGATGTCTGAGTACGCCACTGTTTGAAGGTGCGATATGATGTCGCCGGTTTTATGCATCGAAAAGAAAAATTTATGTGACCATATACGTCATAGCCCTTCTAATTCCGTTCTACATACTTGAATGGTATATGTCATATTCATACCAATCCGACGTATCTATTTTCTTGTAGATGTCGTCGTAGTCACGACCCGATTTTAAGATTTTTAATCTCGAGGGCAAAGAATATCATCGATGTGTTTCCGATGAGTAGCTTGCTTTTCAAAGCAAATGTTTCTCAGTCATTCTGAATGAAGCAGTAGCCACTACCCCATTTGGGGATCATGTCAAGGCCTAGGCACTCATTTTTGAGAACGCCATATTCATCCAACTCTGAAGCGACAACATCTGTCGATAAAAGATCCATAAAAAAAAAAAAATTAAGGGACACGCTCTAGTAGCGATTAAATAATGTCCATGACATACTTATCCCAGAGATTTCATTGAAATAGGAAACCATTCGGTTCTTTGGATTATGACCTTCACACTGTTGGCATAACAAAAATGATAGAGATCTTATCAATAAGACTCTTGATAAATTCCCCATAGCCTATGATGTCATATGACACCCATACCGAAATTCGGTTGATTAGGCTAAATAAATAAAAAAATAAAAAAATTTGAGACCTGTTGGAATTAAAAAGATTCATGAACCACAGGCTCACTATGGGAAGGCTTCAAAATAAAAGAAATCAAAATCAGAATGCCCCATATCAACAAGTTTCTAAACCGATATGTGGAAGAAATCTAAATGACAGAAACCGTGTGACACGACGCTCCAACACTTGGAGACGAGATGGCGGCAATGCCGCACCTTCAGGGGGAGGCCAATTCGGCCATGAAACCCGTCAAGGTGGACATGCGACACCTCTTTCCTCGTCCAACATTAGCAGCATCATGTATGCTCCTTGTTACAAGTGTGGTTCCTCTAAGCATATGCATTGCGAGTGTAATTCTAGCAAAGAGCTGATTAATGCCTACAAGAAATATATGCAGTTTTTGCAACAAGAGAATTATCATGCTGAGTGAGAACTAGTGACGACAACCTCACGTTAATCTCGTGGCTGAGCACTTCATTCCTGAAGTTAAGTCTCAAGAGCCTATTCAAGCATTAGATGTTCCGGATTTTGATTAGTCTTCATGTTTGACTTTTCATTAAGAATTTTTCAAGTATTGTAATGGCCTTGCCATATCTTACATTTTCTTAGTCGTTTTCTTTGGAATTAGAAGTTTGCTTTTGATGTCTTAAATGTTGGCAAGTTAATAAAATTTTTCTGTTTTCCCATATTGTGAGAAATTTTATGTTTTCAAGCACTCCCGGTTCGTGTTTTAACGACTCACGTGGTTCTTCTGAAACACTATTGGGTCACATTGGCTTAGTATATTGGACTTATAATTCCACCTCAGCTCAAATCAAAATCAAAATCAAAGAATAATTGGAGCTAGGCTCGACGTCACAAGCCTAGTGGCCGACGTCGGCCTCATGGTAATGATACCTCGGCTTCGGCAGCACAAAGGTGCCACGGCACCGTGCTTTCAAGGAGGCTTCGGCCTCGGTTCCATTGCCGCCCGAGAAGGTGCTTAGCACCGATCCTAGGAGGCTAAGCCTCCATTCTTCCGGTCACCAAAGGTGTTCAACACCACAACGTGCGAAGCCTCAGCTTCGTTTTGGTTTCTGATGATGATTGCTCGGTTATGTAACATTCAACCTTGCACTTTCCGACTTTAGTCGAAGTTATAAAGTCCAAATGCCATGCGATACACTTGATGGGATTTCATCCCCTTTCTTTCTCTATCCTACGGCGTAGTGATTAGACTGTGTCCCGCGAGAAAACCACCCATAGTTTTTCATCTCTTTAGATGTCTCGCGGTGAAGTTGAGTGTCTAGCTGATAGTGGGACAACCCACACTATTCTAAGAAATAGGCAGTCGTTTAAGTATTATGTGCAATATAGATGATCAATGACTACATCGATTGGAACCTCGCCGGTTGTTAAAGAGCGTGGATTCGTTCACTTTATGTTACCTAAGGGTACAGTTATCGATGTCATTGAACGTATTCTATGCACCGAGAAAAAAAATCGAATCTTGCTGTGTTTTCCAAAACCTAATTGCCATATGTTATCACTTGGATATATGAGAATTAAATGGTAACAGTTACTTGTGTATTTCCTCTAATGAATCATTCTAGAGAAGAAGTTGAGTCAGATTCAATGAGAATACCTCATTCCAATTCTTGTTATTGGATCTTATGACTCATACAAGCTTTGATATTGCATGACCTATAAATCATAGCTCACTCTTTCAAAAATGGTATATTTTATACCGATAGAAAGGTTTATGTGTCTAATTTCCTGAGACATTGACCGTTTGATCATAGCTATCATATTGAGTGAGTTATGGCCGTTTCGGCAACGTAGGACGGATCTGTCCGGAAATTTGCAGATCCATCAACTTCGACAGAGCTTTGTGATCAGCTCGGTTTGAACTACATTGTGTACTTTATATCAATGGAAAGCTACGGATGTTTAGTTTCCAAAACATTTTACGGTTTGTCAATACCTTCTGTAATGAAGAAGTTATAACCGTTTTAGTACACAAAGGTCATGCTACGTGTGAATCTGATTTTCAGCGCGAATTTGTATTTTAAGATGCATAATGCTCTTATTGCAAAACTTGTACACTAGTAAAGATGAATCCATTGTTTTCCTTTGTTATGGACACAAAAGAAACCATTCTTGCTACAAATCCAAGATGATATGTGTGGACCTATCAACCAGAATGCGGACCCTTTGTGTATTTTAAGGTGCTGGTTGATGCATCGATGCGTTGGTCACGTCGATTTGTTGTCCACAAGCTGCATTTGCCAAGCTTTTAGCTTAAATCATCAAGTTAAGGGCTCACCACCCTGACCATCCTATTAAATCTATTAGGTTGGATAATGTTAGAGAGTTTAACTCCTAGACATTCGATGATTATTGCATATCCATAAGGATTGAAGTTGCACATCCCGTTTTCTCATGTTCTTTCTCAGAACTGCCTTGCAGAAGCCACTCTTCAGCAACTCCAGCTAGTAGCTAGGGCTTTTGGTTATGGGAACCAATTGCCAGTTTCTGCAGGGGGATATGCAATACTGCATGCAGCTATGCTTATTCGTTTCAGACCCAATGCCAACCAGACATTTAGTGCATACTAGCTGGTTACTGGTTATAAACCCAATATTGCGTGCTTACGTACTTTCGGTTGTGTTGTTTATGTGCCTATTACGCCTCTTCTGCGTACAAAGATGGGTCTATAAAAACGTTTAGGTATATGTTGGATGTGAATCCCCAACCATAATCTGCTAACAACCACCGAAGATCTCTTTACTGCTCGTTTCGCAGATTGTCACTTTGATGAGACACACTTCCCGCCGTTAGGGGGAGATAGGAATGCTCACATTCCGAATGAACGTCAGGAATTGACATGGTGTGCCCCCAACGATTTGTCTCATCATAATTCCTGCACTACTCAAAGTGAGTTAGAAAGTGACGAGATCGCACATACATACTGCAAATGTGCCGGTAAGGTTGGAGATCCCTTCATATGGGACCGGTTCGGCTGCCCTAAGACCTAGTGTCGTCGGCACCCCCTCAAGAGAGGGTGACGCCGGTGGCGGCGCCATCGTAAGCCGTGACGTCGCTGTTGCTGAATCGGATCGCAACGGTGCCACTGATGGACTTTGAAGGGGCAGCAGCTTCGGCCTCGGCTCCCACCAAGAAGAGGGGGAGACCGTTTAATTCTCGAGATTCAAAACCTCGAATGAAGTGAGTTGCGAAGGCACAAATTAATCCGCTCATCATCAACGAGATTGTGTTTGACTATAATTATGTCCATGATCAACTATGTGTTTTCTGTGGGACGCCACAGAATCTTTGTTGATGTCAGAGTACACATAAATCTCAATTACACAAGTGCGCACGTGTATTCTGTGGATAGAACTTCCACGTATGTTGATGATGTAATCGCTTATTCCGTTGCAGAGTGTCAACGAAGAGTGTATTGGCCGAAGTGGAAAGAAGCAATGCAGGCAGAACTAGACTCGTTAAATAAAAGGCAAGTCTTAGGATCTGTTGAATTGATCTGGAAAGACGTTAAACCTGTTGGACATAAGAGAGTCTTTGTTCATAAGCATAATGAGAGAATGAGATCATGCGGTATAAAGCAAGACTCATGGCGCAATGTTTCTCTCAACGACCTGGTATTGACTACGATGAGATGTATTCTCTCGTAATGGACATCATTACTTTCCGCTACTTAATCAGTTTAGTAGTGTCCAAAAAAACTGAAGTTTGCAGCTTATGAATGTGGTTAATGTATACCTATATGGGGATATAGATGCAGATATATACACGAAAGTGTTTGAAGGACTTCTAATGCCTCGATCAAGTGACTTTAAACCACAAAGTCATTATGCAACTAGATTGTAACGTCTGTTGTAATACTTGATTGAGAGGGGATACAAGAACAATGATTTATGCCCATGCGTGTTCATAGGAAAGACAAAGTCTAGACACAAGAATCCATTCCGTCCTAAAGAGGATGATGAAGAGATGCTTGGAGCTAAATACATGTATCTTAGTGCAATTGGGGCGCTATTGTATTTGGCACAATGTACTAGACCAGACATTGCTTTCGCTATGTAATACTAGCTAGATTTAGCTCAGCGCCTACGCATCGTCATTGGAATGGTGTTAAACATCTGAAAGGTTCCATTGACCTGGGTTTATTCTACTCCTTTAGCACCAGAGAGGTTCCCACCACCGGTCATCCTCACACCAACGCCACCGGCAGCCCCGGCAGCGCCGCCGTACGCCGCGGAACTGCCGCCGGCACCGGCGACGTGGAGACCGGCATAGGTGATGATTTCGGCCCTTCTTCGTCCTTCAATAGCCGTCTCCCTTATCCAAAGACTCCTAACAATGTGTTAGTTGGATTTGCATATGCTGGGTATCTCTCTGACCCGCATAGTTCTTTTTATAATGTGCAACAACAGAAATTCCTGAACATCCAAGTTAATCGAGTGAGTTCAGATGCAAATGTTGCAGATTTGTTTATCAAGTCTTTGGGAAAATCTATGCATGTGAAACATGTGAAGAGCCTAGACATGCGTCATATATCAGAGCTCTAAGTTTGTTAGACATCAGGGGGAGTCTACATTACATGTTATTCACAAGTGTAGTGTTGGTGTGTTGTGCTCTTTTCCCTTCGTCCATGCATTTTATTTTTGCCGAAGAGGTTTTTGTTTTGCTGGCAAGGTTTTAGTGAGGCAACATGGTAAGCACCATGAAGACATTAGGTGCTCGACACAAGGAGGAGTGTTGTAGGAAGGTTATTTCCGTAACTTCCGTGATGTGTCTTGACCTAATTAGATTAGATTAGATGATTATGTAATAGATAGGGAATCCCTGATTTATCGGGATACTTGTTGTAATGCCTATATAAAGGCCCCTCTATCAATCAATAAATGATGAGTTCTCCCTATTATAATTTCTCCTTGAACACTAATAAACTTAATATATTCGGAATACATATTAATACCATCATACACTAACTGTTTACCTTTTAATTAGCCTATTTAGTCATAGACATCTTAATCTGAGTAATGTGTCCTAACATTGAATCACTCGTTCGACAACTGACTATAAACGCGGCAAAGCCAAAGGCTCGGACAAGCGTCGTGCTGTTGGACATACACTCTGAGAAGGAATTTTTCTACCTGAACTATTGTGCGTGTGTGTGGGTTTTTTTATTTTTATGTTTTAGAATTAAAAATATCATGAGTTAATGAAAAGAAAATTACGCAGTTGGTCATCTTAAAAGTGTTATATATGGTCCTTGTGGTTTGGGGTCATGGCTATATTTGCCCTCGTGGTTTAAAAATGTCCGATTCTAGTCCTTGTGTTTCATAAATCACATATTTATGGTCCTTTTTTTTTCTTCATTCAATTCGTGTTCAAATTCACAAGAAGTTTGAAATTTTAACATTTGATTGAACAATTCATCTGGAATTTGAGAGAGCAAGTCATCAGGAATCTCATCATATTAGGATGAATCAATGTATAATTTTCTTTAGTTTGAATATACATGAGTAAATGCATAAGGTTGTGATAAACAATTCTTTTATAAAACCTTTAAATTTGTATACAACTATATATATATATATATATATATATATACACACACACATAAGATCTATTTTAATGAAATATGTTTTTTTTGCATAACCAATCAACACATGCATTAGTACTAAAACCTAATGCTAAATTTATATTAGGGTTCATGTTAAAATAGGACTAAAATTAAGTGATTTATAAAACACAAGGACCAAAATTAGATATTTTTAAACTACGAGAGTAAACATAGACATGACCACAAAGCACAAGGACCTTTTATAACATTTGCCCAAAACAAAACTAAGAAATAAAAATATGCAGATGTTCAGTATTGGACAATGTCAATAATTCGCAAAACGAAAATAGCCAGACAAAAAAAAAAAAAAAAAGAGAAAAAGAAAGGGAAGAAGAATGAATAGAATAAAAATCACAGGGGTATTGCTCTCTTGTGTGAGTAGTTGTCTTCTCCACCACAATTTATCAGAGGTAGCGACTACCTATTTTTTCATTTTCATATATGTCTTTTGATTTTACTCCTCTTATGATTCTTACTATTTTCCATGCCCTCACTGTTTCCTCTCATCTCTAACAGATTTCGTTCAAGTTATAGGTAGTTGATATTTTTTCCCCTGTGTTTGTGAATTGTTGATAAGAGAGGTTCTGGGTGTTGTAGGGTTGGCTCTCGATTGCTGGAATCCCTTTGATTCGCTAGAAGGAGAATTTTAAGGGTTTTCCAGTGTTACTGACATTTGATTATCGATCCGTGGATTTGAACTTGTCTTGGATTATTTCTCAGAAATCCGAGGATTTTGATTCACTTCAAGGAGAAAGATAACCGGTTGGTATTAGAATCTTGAGCGCTAATTTTGTTATTTATAATTTTGTACTATAACAAAGTAAATAGGGGAACAGAGGAGTAGCGCCATAGTCTATAGAAGGGGATGGTATCTGCCGAGGATAATGGTGATTTGATTGTGGCGACGGATGAGACTAACTCCGAAGACCCCATGTATATCGATATTGAAGCCGAAGAGAGTGGAATTGATGGTCCAAGGATTGGACTTGAAGAAGGTTTTACAGCAGAGAAAGCCCAAGGAAGTAATGTGGTTTTTCCAAGAGAAGGGTCCCTTGTAAGGAAAGAGTCCAGAATGTCCACTACCTGTAGTTGCAGTACCAAGAAACTCAAATCTCGAGTTGCCATGATGCATTCCAACCCGGATAAGAAAGAGACACCTTGGCAAGAGAAAAAGCTCAGTAGACAAGATCGGATTGAATTGGGCCGCTTGTTTCAGAGTGCTGTGAGTTCCCATGATTGGGAACTTGCAGAGAGTTTCATCCTGTTAGCCGATCCACAAACTCTAAATGATGCTTTGTGCACTACTCTGGATTCAATTTGGTTCCTGACAACACAACAAGAGCTTTATGGGATAACTGGCTTGATCAAGAAAATCATTGTCAATGGCGCATATGACTTTACAAGAGCTGCCTTGAGAACTTCATTTCTTGCTTCATGTGTTTCTGCTTGTCAGAGCCGAACAATGAGTCTTGCAGATACAGTCACTTTAATGGCCCAAAGGTAAGAACACCAAGTGTAGCAATTTTACAAGATACAAGTCCACTTTTTTTTAATAGTGATTGAATTCCACTTTCGCAAGTCTCTGTTACAAATCCTGCAGGTTCCTTTACTGAAAAACTATAGTGAATGAGATTATTGAAACCGTGGTGTTTGTAATTACTGTAATGCTATAGGAAACTAATCTATAACTCCCTTCCCTTTCCAAAAATTTGGGTAACCATGTTGAAAACACCCGTGTTGTGCTATAGTTCGCCAACAAATGTCATTCCTTTTATACTTTGTTTGTTCGTCTTGTTTATCTCCTCGAAGTAAGACTATATCATGGAATCATTTATCCTGCCAGGCACATATTTCCTTTTTAATCCTTGCAATGACCTGTCATTTTTCTTTTTTCTGCCTTTTGTTTTGATAGACTGCACGAGCGTCTCCAGGAATGCAATGGAGATGAGGTCTTAAAGGCAGAGGCTGGTGCTAAGGTTCAAAAGTTTACTGAATGGGCTCTCAAATGTATAGGCTTCCATTCTCGTTGTCAGGGTAATAAAGATAGGGTTAATAACAGCTCAGGTGTTGAAATTCAACTCCAGTTATCTGCATTTAAGATATTTCTAGATATTGCTGGTAACCAGCTTTCTGGGAAAGACTTCACGGAGGCCTTTGATGCTGCTTGCTTTCCCCTAACTCTCTTCTCTACTTCATTCTATCCTGGCTGGGCATCTGGGATATCAGCAACTGCAATTCAAGGTCTGCTGGGTATGCTGGTGGAGGGGGGTGCGGACAATGTTAATCAGTGTTTCCTTGAAGCCTCTCGTTTTGGGAGTACAGAGCTTGTGCGCATCTTATTACAGGTGATATTAGTATTTCATCCAAACATCATGATAGTTGCCCAAGCTTTTGGATATTATTTTTTTCCCTCTAGTACTTTGATGTTATGGTTGTCATATTAATTTTTTGAACCCAGAAGGCTATATCACTATAATTCACCATTGGGTGACCTTAGAGAAAAGGTTGGCATTATCATGCTAGTTTATGAGAATGCCAATTCCACACAAGCTAAAAATGGAAGTAAGAACCGTAGGTAGGTAAAGGTTCACTGCAGAATCTCAAAGGCATAATCTAGATTAGCAATGGTAGGTATTTCCTTTTGTTTTGCGCAGTGTGATGACAGAAAGCCTGTGAAACTTGCTGATCTTGACACGTTATCAGCTTCTTTCCCTTAACGGCCATTATATATAGTTGAGGTCCTTCCTAGTGAAATGGTTTCTTAGACATTTTACGGTATCTTATCAGAACAAGACAAAAGTAGAATGTAAAAGGGTGAGTAGAACCAAAACTTTTTTTATTTTCTCTTATGAATGAATGATTTATATTCATGTACAAGTATAAATATATATTGTTTTTCAATTAGAAACACATTTGGTACAAGACATTACAGTTTTTCTGTTCATGTCTACTATCTAGTAGAATTTTTAATGCCTAGTATAAGCCTTTATTAGATAATTATATCAGAACATATCGTGATCATATAAATGTCTGATTTCCTACAGTCACTATATGAATGCTTATAATCATTATTGTTTAATTTGTCGTATGGTTAGTGGTGCAACTGTTTCTAAAAAGTTCCAGGTTTATTATTCTCATTCTTTTTTTGTTTCTACCCATATTTCTTTAAATCTGGACTATTGAAATATTCATCCGCAAAGACATTGTTTTATTGTTCCTCAGTTGCAGTGTATTTGTACTATGAACTGCATATGTATCAGATTCTGGGAAATTTTGATAAGATCTTGTTTAATTTGCTTTATAACCTATCATCAGTGGATTCGTCTGTCTCATCTCTTCTTGGTTTCTGGGTTTTGTTTTGGTAGATTGCGCAACGGAACAGTTTGGATGTTGATGTTGACTTGGCATTGGGTTTTGCATCTCACTACTGCAAGATTGGTACTATGGAATGTCTTGTGGAAGAGGGTAATGCCATAGCTTTCTTGGGCCCTCTGATGAGAGCTGCAGAGAGGGGATGTATGCAGGTAGTTGAGTGGTTTGTGAAAAGGGGTTGCCGAGACATGGAGCTGTGCCTTGCTCTGACAGCTGCAACATCTAGCAGCCAAGTTGATGTTGCTGCCTATCTCCTTCCTCATGTTCCCCATCATGTTCTTGCAGCACTAAGCATTGAAATTCTGAAAGCTGCTGGTGAACGAAGTAGTGGGTCTCTTGATGGTGTTGCATTTCTTCTCCATTCCGACTTCTTAGGAGACCCTGCAGCTACTTATGCTGTTGCCGACAATATTGCTCGGTCTGACGACGAGGGTGTAGCTCATGAGCTAAGGGCTTTTCTTAGAGAGCACTGGTCCGAGGAAGCCTTCTTGGATGGAAGAAGACAGGAACAACAGCATTATATGAACCTTGTGAGGATTTTAAAGTGGGGTGGATCTCCTATCTGCTTAAGAGATCTTCCAGCCCCACTGAGGATAACAATTGCTTACCTGCCACTGTATAGGGAGTGTGTCAAGGCAGGTGGGTGTTTGTTGTCACAAAGGCTGAGAGGGCAGCTTATTGAAGCTGTGAGAACGCTTGGCGGTGGGGTCTTAGAAGGGGTGAGCCAGTGCAAAGAGCTCTTAGCTTTTCTGGAGCACCATCTTCCTCCGTTTTTACTTCAACTGCCAAGCATTGTGTAGCAAAATTTCTACCCAATATTTTAGTTTTTGCTTTCTGTATTTTTCCTCACTATCTGGCATATGTAATGGATAATAACATGTAGCTGAGTCGGGTGACAAAGCTGAGATTTGCCAATTTTCCGTATATGCAATTTAGATTACTGCACATCTACATGAACATATTCTACGAATTTGGACGTGCGTGTTGGTCTATCATATGAGATACAGCCAACCAAGCGGTTGAATACTCATGGTCTTGTATATCTGACTATGAATGTGAGAACTGTTCTATTTTCAATTCGTCTTTTTGTTTTCCTGTTAATATCCGATTGGTGATGGCAAGATTACCCCGAGTTCAAACTCAATTGCAATGCTGCAACAGCATAACGAAATGGGCACTCATCACTTGGTTGTGTCTTGTGTTGAGATGCTCGTCCATCATCACAGCAGTGAATGAACAGAATCACATACTACTTTTTTTTATCATTTTTGAATTGCTTCATCCCCTCATCAATAAATAAAGTTTGCGATTTGCATTTTATTTTTATGCCCTTAAACACTAAAAACAAATTTACCAAATGATCAGTGCGGGTATTGGAATTCCATTGTTGATCGCCAGAATGATGATATCAAAAATCAATGTAATTATCCAAATTAAAACATTGATTAATAGGTACGCATCCTCACCAAACAAGTCATATATATATATAATTAGAACCCTTCCGCTGAGGAATTCTTAAAACGACGAAAATGAGATCCCTTATTAGAAGAGGGCTGTATATATAATATCCCTATTATTAAAATATCAAGTGATCCATCACGAGACCTTGCATCACAAATGTTCCCGGAAGATCTTCACCGTATGAGCTGCCGGAGTGTTTATCGCCCAAATTTAAACTTACAACAAAGTTTCATATGATAATACGAATTTGATAATACGAATTTGTCAACAGAGAGTATAACGGGAAATGCAAATAAAATGTCAACTAAGAACTAACTCTGGAATACATGCCGGTGAACATGTTGGTGAAGAAGAGAATTACAAAATTGTATGATGATGATGATCAAAAGAGAAGACAATACTAAAGAAGATGTGCAGAATCTAAGGAAACACCATTATAGTTTACTTACACGTATGTATAAGTCAAATCCCTCACATTAGAAGGCATGAAAGCCAAGATCATAAGCACTGCTAGAATGCCAATGGGAACCAATAGCAGCATGAAAGGCGGGGGAGGTAATGGTGGAAGTATCAAAGGAAGGATGAGCAGAGTCGCGGTGAGGCATACAAGCAAGAGCAACGACTCAAGGCTAAAGTAGCTTGCTGGAAGCAGTCTTCTGCCGCTACCCTTACCATGTGATAGTGATCGATGATACAATAAAGATGATCTTTGATGATAATGTTGATGCTCTAGACCTATTTTATGTCGACCTTCACCCCCTTGGGGTCTTGCTTTGACATCCATATTAAGGCAACTTGAACAATGAGCTTGCAAACCCTTTTGAAAGTCTTATGTCGGCGGCTTCAGGAACTTCAAATAAGTTCAATCCAAGTCAATAATCCAAAAGCAGTGCCCCGGTTTTATACAAATCTGATATAACAATAACGCCCAATTGCGAAACCTGAGTGACTCAATCGATCAACAAGGAATCATAAATTCTATTTGCTAACTAAAATGGATCAGAATGATCCTCGAAGGCGAACCAGATCAAATCACAAGAAACGTCAGTAGTTCTTTGTCAGGTCTTTAATTAATGCACAAACCATGAGACGCCGTCCCCGCTAAGCCAACTGGAGACAACAAGTTTCAATCAAAACCAACATTGAAAGTGAAATCATAAAAGCAGATTCATTTAGCGGTGAGCAAGCAAGCTTAAAATGCAGGTTATACCTTGTTCCCTGAAACAAGCCTAAATACAGAGAGAAAAGAAGGACACCCCTACTTAATTTGCAGATTAATTTCTACTTTCATCGATGAGAGTCAAAGCAATGATATACAGAAAAGCTATGGACAGAGGAAGATGGAGTCGATACCTGTTACTGTGTAGGGTTGTTTGATTAGGGTAGGAGAATTTCCAAATGAGGCAGCAGGAAAGAGAGGTGGTCTCCTTTTGCATTTCAGCCACAAAACTCAGATCGAGTGAAAGATTAAATTCAACAGAGGAGTTCTGAATTCTGAAACTGGTTGGTTCCAAGTTCAATGAACCATAGGTTTATTTTGATAGAGAGTAAATGAATCAAGGCAAGGAAGAAGAAGAATGGCTATGAATTTTGATGGGTTTTGGGTTGTTGCAGTGTATTTGAATTATCATTACCATTCTTTCTTTGATGATCATTATTATTATTATTATTATGTATAGACAAAGAGAGAAGGAGAGAGAGGGAAATGAGGTTTGGTTCAGTGAATTTCATATTCAAGTGGGGGCATCGCTGACATGCAAGTTGCTGGTTTTGGAAAATCAGGGGGTGTGTTCCCCAAGGTTCTTCACCCCTGGACTCTTCTTTCTTTCTACTCTCTAGAAAAAGCCCAACTTCAGCATCTTACCTTTTAAGACTTGTATTCTAATTCAGACAAAAGCAGCCAAAGTAATTTATTTTGACCTGCTTTGGGATTCAAAGTGCTTATTTGATTTCTAATTTCTTTTTCCTTTAACTGTATAGTTGAAATATTAACGTAGCAAAAAAAAAAAATCAAATCCCTTTGGATTAGTCTTTCTCATGTGGATTCAAATAGCAGTGGAACACGACGAATAGACTGGCCTCGTCGCAGGTAGGGCAACACAAAGAGCCACCGTTACTATACATGGAAGTTTCCGATAACTTAGAGACTCGTGTATAAAAAACTACACACACTATAAATATTAACGTATTCTGAAACCCTAGTTAATTAGGGAAATGGAAACCCGACATTTCTCATAATATAAAAAAAAGTTCAAAACAAGAATTTTTTTTTAAGTGTGTTTTCCCTATTCTACTTAAAAAAAAAGGAATAACAAAAAGGATATCCAAAAGTAAATGATGTAAAATGAGAAAAGAATGGGGGAGTGCAGGGCGAGGAAATGGAGTCAAGTGGAGGGAGGGGGTATTGCATTTTATGTGACAAGAGAGAGGCCCGGCAGGGAGAGATAGGAGATCATGTTGCTTGCAGCGGCATAAGAGCATGTGGCATGTCATGTGGACCTTCTCTCTAATCTTCTTATTATTACTATCTCTCTAGTCTCTAATTCAATTCAATGCATCTCTTAATTCCCATTGCAATGCAAGCACAAGCACAAGCATGTCTTGTTTTTTTTTTTTTTTTTTTTTTCCATTAATTTAGCCACCACGCCTGGAGGGATAACCCAACTTGCCCCAGATACATCCCCTTTCACTTCATTAAAATTTCAAGTATTTGATTCCTTGCTGCCACTTTTCATGCTCCACCCACTGGCAGCAAGCAGCAGCCTATTTGGCCTATTGGTGTTGCAAACAAATTGTTCCATATGAATAATGATGCATATATTTAGCTTCTGAGTAAAACCTACGTCTCATTTCATCAAAGTGATAATGTCACGGGATGAGTGTTTCGTCACTTCAACCACCGTGCGGCCTTAGAGTTTGCTCGCCTCCTCGAGTGCTCTAAGTCGGCCTTCACCTCTAACGCAGCAGAATAGACCCAACACACTCACAAAGATGTTAGAAATGTTAGAGAATGAGGGAAATGAAGTTGTATTGAGTTTTGGGAAACTTTACAAGAAATCTTAAAATTCCTGAAATGGATGTTTACCCCGTGCCTGGCGAATGTTGCCCCGACAGCTTTTATATAGGCAGCATGCCTGCCTTCGGAAAAATCTAGACCTAGCTAGATACAAGTGTTCTCTAGAATCTTCTATACACACCTAGAGATATCCTAAACTATACAAGCGTGTCCTAGAAGGATCTAGACACGTCGAGGTTCACTCTAAAACCTCCCTGATGTTGCGCAGCCGTGCACAGCCCTGCACGCGGCTGCCCTGTCGAGGGCTGCACCACCCTGCACGGCCCTGCTCAGTCCTGCACAGTGCCTCGCGCAGCCCTGCCTTGCGCTGCGCTGCCTCGCGCAGTGCTGCATGCCCCTCCGGAGCTGCCTAGACATGTCTGGAAGCTTCTAGATTTTCCCGGAGATGTCCACGACATGCTGCAGCCTTCCGGATTCCTCCGAGTGGCATCGCCTTGTGTCATGGACTGACCCTCACTCCAAGTCAGTCCGTGACAATAATACGACTTAAATTTTAATCTATTAACTAAAGTGAGATACTTGTGATAAAACATTACCCAATCGAAGAGCAGTTCATAAATTATTCATCTCATTTTCTTGACGTTTTCACATAATCTTGTTTCTCTTTTTAGTCTCATCTTCATAGAAAGTTGGTAAAATATAGACTTTGAATTGAGTTCATTCCAAGTAAGAACACCTTTTGAGAGTGATTCTGCTACACTCCTGCCAAGTCCAAATTCTTTCGAAAACGAAGAGAAAAAAAGAAGAAAAATACACCTTTTGAACCAAGTTCTAGATAATTTCCATCATTTCCAGATCACTCAAAGTCTATCTAGAATTTCTGCATCCTCCTCTTGGTCGAAAGCAATAAAAAATCCGGTGGTTTTATGGTTCAAGGTGCAAGTGAACCGACAGTTAAGATGCAACATTAACCATTCAAAAAATAACAGATTAACACTAATATTCGAGTGAGTAAAGATTGTAAAATACTATAATCAAAGAGAACAATAACATATTAGAGAGTAGCAGCATCATCATCAACAATAGAAATCATAAGAATAACAACAAATAAAACGACGTCCACAAGACCTAGCCACTGAGGCATCAAGGAACATTAACGAAGTTGAAGAACTAACGTATATGACTTGCACAATGCACACTGTTAGTGTAAGTACACTTTGGTGCGTGGAATCCGCCCCTGTTTAATATTGATAATAATCGCTGCTTCAGAAGATTTATGATGAAAAGCTTCACAAATTTTGTCTCAAGAGTGATTCATGATGCTGAAACTTTGAGAAACTAGAGAATAAACTGGGCAAAGCGCCCCCTGTTTAATATTGATAATAATCGCTGCTTCAGAAGATTTATGATGAAAAGCTTCACAAATTTTGTCTCAAGAGTGATTCATGATGCTGAAACTTTGAGAAACTAGAGAATAAACTGGGCAAAGCCTCCACAATCGATAATCTATTACAACACCACAACATAAAACTTTCCCTTCAAAGAAAGCTTAATTAATAAATATTATCCAACCTTTCTCGCAAATAGTTTAATACCCAGCAGTTCATACTTCAAGTTCAAGCGTCTATGTAAGTATTATTTTCTAAAAACTCGTACAGATAAAAACAACAGACAACAGACAACAGACGACAGCCACTAGTTTGATTGCTCAAGCAAATGCCAATGCCAAACCCCTCCCACCCTAGTCCTGCAGATCGAAATTTATGAAATTCGTTACAGGAACAAGACAATGCATGAAATGCCAATCATGAAAATAATTGGGATATTAGAGTATATAAATTTCAAATGCATGTGACAGTGCCACTTGACATAGAGTTTAGTTTGAAAAGGACGACATCAAGAGCAGGTTCTTGCAAGATTCAATGTTAATCATCTGTAAGCACGATTCTGTTAGTTGCTAAAAGGGGTGGAGTGGAATGAATCAGTCGATAGCAAAGGTACGTTGGAGGGGTACATTGTGATTAATAATACAGATGGATAATGCATAAGCTACCATTGATTAGTCCTCGAGACACATTAGTCCTATGTATCCACATTGGTGTGCTACAAACAATGGTGGCCCCTTCAACAGTGGTTCTATAATCTTACATGTTCGCAGTATTTGTTTCAGGGTTTAATCAATCTAAAAAAGATATTGTTTGTCTTAATAACCATGTAAAGAATGTAAGTAGTATCTACCATGTGAAGAATGTAATAATGCATATACAACTATGTAAAGAATGTATTGCATATACTAGTACTTAGCAGGAGAATCAAAATCCCGTGAAGATTACATACCTCATCGTCGTCGTCATCATCGCCACCGTCTTGCTTGCTCTTCTTGAGGCGTGTCGTACCCCCCTCCTTGACAATGGGTAACTTCATGGCCCCAAAGGGAGTGTCAACATCGATGTGGCCTTTAATGGTATAGCCAGTACCCTTACCCCGAATCATATCCCAGAGCGCAGAGCCAAAATCCTTTGGCCTGAAGGTAATAGGAACGTCAACAAAAGTGATACCCTTCTTTACAAGGTTGGCGGATTTGGAGAGCTCAGCGCCTCCAATGCTGACCTCAGAGAGCCAAATCTCATAGTCTAAGGCATTGAGGCCCAAGTCAAAGTCATTCATGTTCTCGAGCTTCAGATGGATCACTGCAACAGTCTCTTCAATGGAGAACTTTTGAAACTTGATTTTGTCGACATCAACATCAGGTTTGTAGGGGATGGGAATCTCTCCAGTTTTCTCAAGTGGGAGAGTGAGCCTGCCGAGAACAGGGACATCGACAATGAGATCAACCTTGATCCTGTAGGGAATAATGCTGCCAGGGTCGATATCACTGTAAGTGCTCTTGATGTCATCGAAAATCAAGTGAAGTGGAACTTTGACAGTCTCTTCCCCATGGGCATGGATTGTTCCAGCGTCGGGGATCAATCCGGACACGAGCTTTCTTCCATCACTTTCGATCAGGTAGTTGATGTCAAGGAGCGGGATGGGCACAGGATTAGGGTTCTTAATGAGCACATCCACCACAATCTCAGCCTTCTCCAGATTGATGCAGGGGATGTGAATTGCAGCCACATCGGCAGTGGGTTTACCAAATCCGATAGCTCCCTCGATCTTCTCGCCAATGTCCTGAATGAAATCCTTGACCTTATCAAGGAAACTATCGCCCTCCTCTTCTTTTTTCTCCCCTTTGTCCTTAATGCCCCGATCTACTCTTTCTGCGTCATCATAGGATGCCATTGAAACTAGTTGCTCGATTAACACCTTCAAATTATCAATAAACGAGTGAATGCCAGCAGCGATGGATGATTGTGGTAGTCAGAATTGGTTCATATGTATTAGATCTATGAACTGATAAATCTTACAAAAAGGTTGACTTTGGGATTGATATCAATCGTGATCTTACCTGGGACCGATTGATGGAGGAGACGAGTAGAGCAGAGGATGAAACCAAATCAAATCCCCGTATCAGCAGCAGCTTCTTCTTCTATCACTACTTATCTTCCACATGGAGCCTGCCTGCCTAATCATTAGTTGCCATTGCTGTCTCTGGCTGGCCCCAAGCACACACGTATCACACATTTCACATACCACATATTTCACATTTAAAAAAAATTAAAAAATAAAAGTTTTTCTTTTCGTTTTCAAAATTGTGGCTCGGGTCGCGAACCATCCCTCTATACTCGAACAACAAATATGCTCACCTAGTCGTGATGCTCGTTCGCTCACTCATCACAACTTTATGCATCTCCGAGCGAATCTACTCAAATTATCGCTGCAACTATTATAGTCTCCCATTTTGATAATATCCAAACTGTTTCCAAAGCTACATTATCAAATATTTATAATACTCATGTTACAATCGCCAATTATACAATGAAGGTGGTGGGTTCAGAATTACAGGTGACCCAAGTTTGAGTCGAGTTTCTTTACCCACCAGAAGCGAGGAACGTTAAGGGATTCCACCACCCTAAATGTCATTTTCCAAAATTCAATGGCCAATAGCTACACTTACACATCCATATCTTCTATTAGCAATTTTAAATTAAATAACATAGGGTGGGTGCCTCATAAAATGTACTTATCTGCCTTTGTTCTGTCACAATATCACCTTTCCCCTCTCTCTTGACCTTCATATTCCATACTACGTCTAAAGGTGCTCCTTCAGAATTTCTCTTAGGTAGTCTAGCTGCTCAAAACCACCTTCAAGTTCTTCCCACTTCAAAAACCAAACATGCTATTATGTTAGAAAACCATATCCAGAAATTTGCTAATGATGAATCAGGGCAGGGACTTCACAGTATACTGGGTACTAAAATTTAAACAACTGATACAATGATTGAATACTGTGCACATATACTCAGCACAAAGAAACTAAACAACATAAACTTCTAAATAGTCCATGAATGTGAGAACTCACCTCTTGATGAGACAAAGACACAACTTTCCAACCAGCAGCAGTTATGTAGCGGCGTTTGAGTATAGTGTGTCCCAAGGGAACCCCTGCACAAACCAGAAGATGTTCAATTTGATTCAATCAGGAGGGCGAGAGCAATTATTTGACTCGAATGAACCCAAGCAGACAGACATGCTGTACTAGGATGTTCACCAGTATTTCTTGAGAAATGAGTTGGACCATCAATTTCCAGAGCAATCTTCTTATCAATTACAACGGCATCCAAAGTGTACCCGTCCACAACATACTCTTTGATCCAATCAAGGCCAGTGCTAACAAGAAGATGAGCAACCTCCTTTTGAAAAGATGATGTCATTTTCTGATTAAATCTCTTAGTTTTACCGGCACGTGCTATTTTCTCCTCAAGATCTTTCTTTAAAGATAAATGAAGATGTGGGTACTCAAGCTTCAAGCACTGGTTCACTAGATGAACTTGAGAAGCAAACATGATATCTTCCCTATACTGTTCTGAAATTCTTTGCTCTTCAAATTGGCTAAGAGTTTTCCACACATGGGAAAAGAAACTGCGGTCCATTTGTCCTAGAACAGCATATGACCACGCTACGTTACCAAGCTGATCCCTTCTGAAACTGAGCACAGGAGTGTGTACAATGCCATTGATGTCAACATTACCTACGTTGTTTACACCATTTTCTCGGTCGAGATACGATTGTTCTTTGTTTGGGCAGCATGTAAATTGGTTTGCATCTTTGAAAACATTATCTAAAGAATCCAGCAAAGGTTCAGCAGTCTCATGTAAAGAAGCAAAAGCCCACAAAACCTGAGCAAGCTCTTGCTCTTGGAAAGTGTGAATTATAACTGATGCCCTCTTTGATAACTCGAGAAAAAGATCAGAAGCGGAGTGCTTCATGGAAGCGAAAGCGCCCGCAATATTAGCGACATTCTGTGAATTAAACTCCCCAACCTTGGTTAAGGCCACCTCTGCGACTCTATCCATTTCTGACAAGTATAGCAGCTCACCTCCTATCTTAGACAATGCCCAGGAGATATTAGAAATACCTTGAGCTGAACACTCTGGTAAGGCTGTCATTGCTATTCCTACAAGCATAGACATCTCTCTTTGACGAGCAAAAGCCAATCTACGTGTTTCTAGCATTGAAACTTTCTCCATGTTCTTAGCAATTCGATGAAGAGCAGTGGCAATGTTCAAAGGAGAGAGGGGTGAGGGACTCAAGCCTTTCCCCACTGCCATGATTGTCTCTGCAGTAACCTCCAATACTTCTTCTGCAGTTTGTGCTTCAACAATTGCTTTGTTCAAGTTGATTTCTTTCTTTCGATCAGATGGCCCTGAGAATTGGGAAAGCCTCTGAACATAATCTTGCATGGTCTTCTCCTTTTTCTCTTCAAACATCCCACCTCCCAGCATACTCACAGTGGCTCTTAAATCGGTAGAACCATCATCTAATGCATCTACATCTTGCATATCGAAATCTTCCTCTGAATCAAAATCTTCTAGTACTAGTTTGCTTTTCTTACTCAATTTCTCTTTCGTAGTCAGTTTCTTCTTGTTCTTTTTCTTTTTCCTCTTTTTGGTAATCATATCTTCCATTCTGTGAGACCAGCCCTTGGCTTCAATCGATTTTAGAGCAGTCTTTCTTGCCCTCACACACCAATCCATGCCCTCAGTATCTTGAAGCAGCTTAGATGTAGTTTTTTTTTTCGTCTTGTTGTCAAGCTCTCCAAGAAACTCCAATTCCCAATCCAGACTACCTTCTTCTTTTTCTTCTCCATCACCATCATCAGCACTGGTTGAGCTAATGGCAGTGCCTACAGTGAAGCAATTTCTTCTAGGAAAAACGAGCTCAACTTTCTGGGTCAGGAGCCCAGTTTTCGTCATCGGAGCAATTTGGGGTTTCAAACGAATTTGATAAGAGAAGGCATTAAGTAATCCTTCCATATTTACCTAATAAGTTTGAGAATACAAAGCCCAACTCAGAGAGAGTATTCTACAACGAGACTGTTCGTGGCGGGTTCAGCACCCGGCGAACAGTCAGCACGGCTGTTGGTTTGTGGTTGGTTGCTGTGTCTCTGTGTTGTGCTTAGGCGTGCCAGCACCCTTGGAGCGGTGCCACTCGATTGCGCGCGACCCCCTGAGCGAGTCGCTTCGTCTGCTCCCAATTCGACTCTGACTTCCTGGTCAAGCGACTGTTACGCGGGCGCTGACTAAGCCGGCGTACAGGGCTCGAACAAGACCTGAATAGAACTCTCTACCAGGATTTTCTTCCCAACCCCTTGAGGATTGAGGATCTTACTCTGATCCGGAGAAGCAAAGCAGAGCTGTTCCAAGACCACGGGTGTGTCACCGGAGTGACGACTCGATTGCCACCAGGGGTAGCGGACTGACAGACTCGATTGCCACCGGGGGTGGCGGACTGACTCGATAGACTCAGCAAACGCTCGGCACAAGTACGAGAGCGGATCAATCGTAGGAGGGCGGAGGAGGGTTGCGTGAGGCTCAGCAAATGCTCGGCGCAAGTACGAGATTAGATCGATCGTAAGAGGGCGGAGGAGGGTTGCGTGAGGCTCAGCAAATGCTCGGCGCAAGTACGAGGTTGAATCCGTCGTAGGGCGGAGGCGAGTTGCGTGAGTAGACCCAGCAAAGCGCTCGGCACAAGCACGAGATTAGATCGATCGTGGGGCGGAGGCGGGTTGCGTGAGTTGCTCCGGAGAGGCTTTGGCAAGTTAGCGTTGCGCTAGAACTTGTGGTTGTTTGTTTTTGGTTGAGAACCTTTTTCCAGATGCCGGCAGATTCATATTTATATGACTCAAGGACCCCTAGGGCTGTCAACTCCAGCCTGGCGGATCCTTGAGATTCATTAGGAATGTCCTCCCCTACCCTGCTTCCCATCAAATCAGCGAAGATATTATCAGAGGTATAGTTGGTATTGAAGCTTCGAAGATCGGAGCAACACGTCTTGACCTTGCTTGTTATGCTGCTGTTACTGTTCATCACTCATCATTGCGCAGTATGGCCGGTTCCTCTAACAACCTCCCTAAAGCATGGTGCAGCGTGGCTTATAGTTGTTAGTGATTGATAGCCCAGCGTAGGTAGTGAAATCATTGCTACATTGCTTCTCAATCTTAACCAATATTTTCACTGATGGATTGTTACGAAACAACCCCAATCGGATTAGGAAGCAACCACGTTCTCCCTCGAACTCAACCTCTTTGGTTGAAGCGGGAAAACCCGATTTCCAAGGGTTTGAATCTGATCAAAACCCCTACTGGGCCTTGGGGCGGAAGCCCAATTGAAATAAATTCAATTGTGGTCCAAACATTGCCCCCCAGTCTCCGATATTGAGGTATAGCGAGATAGAAGAGAGACTGAACCTCAATCGCCATTAAATAAATAACTGGACTGTTGCGCGGTTTCCTCGCCAATCACGATTCCCCAATTCGAAACGGTAACACTGTTCACCTAAAACCCTTGGTTGCTGCGAAACCCAGCGCCTCACGAAACAAGAACCCCTTTCGGATTCCTATAAATTCCAACAGAGACCCCTCGGTTTCTCCTTCGTACCACCTTGCTTCCCTCTTTCCTAGCCCGAAATCAGAAGAAACCCAGATCTGAGACTGATGGCTCCCAAAAAGAACTTTGATATTCGCTATCCCCTGGCGGAACAAGCCCAGACTCAACTTCTCCCCCTCCTCAAATGTTCTGAAGTAGAGGAGAACCGGACCCACCTTAGTCTTCCCCATGAGGAATGTGCCACCCTAGGTCCCTTTGTGGTGGCCTATCATCCTGATGATAACAACGGAGCCCATCAGATGCTCGACAGCCCGGCGCGCCCGCTGCCGGCGCTCTTCCGCTCTGAAGAACCGGCGGAGTGCCCAAATTTTCAAAAAGACGCTCACCAATGCACCGTAAACCACTCCGCCTGGCCTCTGGTTAGGCCCTACATGACCACCTGGTATGAAGAACGGCTTCCTCTCGACGGAGCAATTTGGAAGAAAGCCGGGGTCGCTGATGCAATCCAGCTTTGCTTCAGCCTCAGCCCAAAAGGAGGCAACAGGTGCGCCCTAGTTCCGCTGATCAGCCTTTGGAACCCCACGGTTAATGCCTTCGAGTTCCAATTCGGTCACGCCTCCGTGACCCTGCTAGACCTCTACGCCGGCTTCGGGTTCCCTCTCGGCTCTGTAGCCTTCGACGAGGGCTACTACCCCGAAAGGACATCTCCCTCTAGCCTTGTTTGGGGATTCGAGCCCAGTGGGTTTGAAAAGTGGAGGAAGGAAACCTCCCAGATGGGTGACGACAGGCTCAGCGGGATAGCCTTTCTGTCCTTTTGGCTAAACAAATTCGTGTTCTGCTCTACCACCAACAAAATGACCAAGCACTACCACCGTATGGCGGAGGTGATCTATTCCGGCCAAGAGATTGGTCTTGCCCAATGCGTTCTAGCACACCTCTACCGCTGTCTGCACCAGATATCCGCTGTGCCCATGAATTGTGCACAATCTGGTCCGCTCTGGATCTTGGATATCTGGTGCCAGATGTACTTTCCCCAACTTTCTCCGGCCACGAAGAGAGCTCCTAGGCCTGACCAAGTTGTGGGGCAAGAGTATGCCGGCTGTGCCGCTGATCCCGAACTCAGCTATGCCATCTGCCTCGACATCTTTTTCAACACATCCGCTCGGGAATTTTTTACAGAGGCACAGCAGCTGATCCACGTGAAGTATCCCCGCGGACTAGCCCGAGGCTTTCTCCCTAACAGTCTTCAGGCAGCTAAAGGCCGAGGGATTTTCATCCATTGCGTCTCCATGGCGGACCTGCCACTCCTCTGTAGTGAGAAAGGCTATCCGAGCCATGAGCTCTACGCGCCTCACTTCTTTGCACGGCAGTTTGGTCTTATTCAAACCTTGCCCTATCCGCCGCTGAGAAGTCTGAATCTTTTCTCAGCGTGGAGGAATAGCCGAAAGTCCAAAAGACCCTCAAGCGCCAGTGACAATTCACGCCTGCAGCCTCTCATCATACACAACGAAGATTGCTACCCTAACCTGCAGGCCTCCACGGACGCAACTGGCCCCTATCGCGTTTGGTGGTCGCGCATGCGAAGCCCGCTCTTCCGCCAACCACCCGTTTTCTACTTCCGAAGATTCTTTCACCTTCGGGGTGGGCAACTTACCCCAGCTGACCAAGAGGTGCTACACGGCGGTCCCCTATACGTTGACCCGTCCCTAAGAAAGGTAATATGCCCCCATTTGAAACTACTGTTTCGGTTTGCCCATGATTCTCGCGTAATCTCGATTGTTTAATAAACTAGGCTATTGAGCAAACCCCAATGGACAAAGGGAAACGGAAGGCCGAATGCAAAGCTCTTCCGCCCCCCAAGAAGAGCAAAACTATTGTTGAGGCGGATGAGGAATCAGATGAGGAGGAGGACATACCCGTAAGTACTCTTTAAAGCTCCATTTTCCCTTTGCGTCTCTAACTATGAGCTCAAACAGATACCTACATAACGTAGATATCCCATCTCTATCCCTCCCTGCAGATACTTCAGAGGAAGCGTTCCTCGTCCGCCGCCGCCACCAGCCGAGCTCCTGCGGTAATAGAGCTCTCCTCTGGTGAGTCCTCTAACCCTTCCGAAGAACCAGGTTCCTCTAGTTCCGACGATTACTATCTGGACTTCTGTATTCGTGAGCTTTGCGGCGATAGTCTTCCTCAACCTGTTCCTCTGCGCTGTCTTGCTGCAGGTACTTCCTCCAGTCTAGCCCTCGCAGTTAATCAGAGTTCTATCCAACCCGTCTTGACTCTCCGTGCTGCTGCAGGAGCTGGACCGGAGGCGGAGGAAAATCCAGATGCTACCATGGCGGAGGCCCCAACCGATAGGCCTCTGCTCATGCTATGTGGCGCTCCTGGCAGTTCTTCAACTCCACATCCGCTGACCCCAGATTCGACTCGGGAGGAAGAGCACGGGGCCGAAGAGGACGTAGAAGAAGGAGAAGAAGAGGGGGAACCGATTCAGGGCGCAGACCAACCAGCTGCTGACGAGCCATCCTCCCCTGCAGATGTCCTATCTCCGGCAGAGGAAGAGGCTCTAGCCGGTGCGGAGTCTCTGGCCGGTGCTGCCCCCCAGGTTGAACAAGATTCAACCCCTGCTGACTCTTGTATTGAAGCCGATCGGCCATCACCAGCAAGGTGGCCCGGATCTCCTCTGCCCGAAGAGACCCCGTTGACGGAGGTATATATCCCTTATGCTCTAAATTGGTACCTCCCTTGGTCTGAATTGCTTCCAATCCTCCTCGATTATGAGCAGGTGGAAGAAGAGATAGTGGCAACCGAGAATGCCACCCCGCTGGTGGTGGATGCTGCCCCCCAGGTTGAACCAACTCCAACCCCTGCCGCTGCTCCCGTTGATACAGCTCAGCAAGGAAAAGCAGGGCTGCAGGGCTCTCCTCTGAGTCAGCCAGAGGAAATCCCCTTTTCAGCGGCTGTTGAGGTATGTGGTGTAAAATCCACTTGAAGAGCGATTTTTCTTAGTTAGAACCATTCCTAACCCCTTTTTATAAACAGGTGGATGATAGTGATGATGATGTGGAGACCCTCGGTTCCGCCCCGCAGGCAACGGACTCTGGTTCCGCGGAACCTGTGGGACTTGTAACTGCACAAGTTTCCCTGCCGCAGGCCCCAATCGCTGAAGGTCTGGTCGCGGCGTCTCCATTGAATCAGCCATCCGCGACCCCTGGCGGATCGGGTTCAGCGGTTCCGGAGCAAGTTGACTCTGCTTCCCTCTTGGCCGAAGACCCTTTCCTTTCTCCTCGAAGCCCAGAAGAGGAACCTGAAGAGGTACAGAAGGCGTGGGGATTCTTGGAACGCTTAGGAGAGAGGGACCCTGCCGATGTTCAAGTGGCGGACGAGCTCTCTTCTGCCCTTGAGATCCTCAAAGGCCACTTCCAGCAACTGCCTCCCGAGGTCCAAGCTGAAGCTAACGCTTCTCTCCTCCGGCTGCCCGCGGAGCTAAGGAGCTTGCACGAGCGTTTGCCTGTCCGGTCTACTCAGCATGCTAAGCTTGAGGGAGCTGAGACCGCTTTCGCGGATGCTGCTCGTGCCTACAAAGATTTGGTTGCCCTGGCTACTAGCAACCCCGAAGCGGCTGAGATAGCTAGACTTGAAGAGCAAATTTCCCTCCTTCGCCAGAAACAAATCCAGCGCGCCAATGAAATAACTCAACAGAAAGCCCTGGGGAGTAAGCTACAAGAGGAGCGGATGCGAGCAAAGAGGGAAACAGCTGAGTTTGATCGTGGGGTAGGCAAGACCAAGGCCACCATCAAACGGTTGGGCCTGCATCTATATGAGTTTCGGCCTTAGCCCGTAAAAACTGGCTTGATGTATTTCATTTACTAAGTTTAATGATATGAGCCCATTTACCAAGCCCTATTCAGTTTGATTCGCAAACCAAACCCTGCGCATCAGTCTTATCATGCAGTCAGAAAACTGCAGAACTTTTTCCCATGAATTTGCATTTGGATTTTAAAACGGGAAACTGTTTCAACCTCCAACTGCCCAATAATTGCGCAAGTTCATCTCAGCCCTTGGATTGCTTCTAAGTAAGGCTATAAAAGCAACACCCCCTGGCTAGACCCGAGAACCCCAAAAAACTGCCCTAGAATGTTATTCAGCGTTTCTTCCTTTAGGTTCTGCTACCAGCCGTTATGGCCTTCTCGATCCTTGCCACCCGATCTAGTTCGGATGTTCCGCTGAACACCCCAAATCATAACACCCCATGTTAAACAAATCTCGAACCATAACACTCCATGTTATGTTCCGGGCGGATGTGATTATAGATTGGTAGCTGTCGATTTGGCACCCCTCTAGCGCATCGGCCGGAAGTCCAGCATGGATGCGGTTCGGGGTACCTTCCTCTCCGGAGAGAGGCGCAATGAGCTTCAATAGGCCAGTTGTCCACCTCCACATGAAGAGTATTGGATAACCGTGGACAACGCTGGGCTATTGAACTCATTGCATGATCGAGAGATTATGGGTAGCGGACGTCTATATGCCACTCTGCTTCGGCATCAAGACAGTCTCTGCCACCCCTATCTCTACGCTTCATCCGCTGATCTCTTAGGATCTTACTCTACAACCCCTGTTCGGCCCGCGTTCGGCTCGAAGGAGGTGGCGAGGATCCCCATATACCAAGATGGTATCAGAGCTAGTTGGCGGATATGTATTACTAGTTTCTTGCCTTTGTAATCGCCATGGCCGCAAAGCCCCCTTTACTTTTTGTAAATAAAACAAAAATTTTAGAATCAAGGCTTGCATCGCACAATTCTTACCAACGGCAAAGGTTTTAGGGCACACCCCAACACGGATGTTCCTAAAAACCCCTATTCAAAGGACGACCAGGCTTGGCCCGAAAAATTCAGCGCGAAAGATAAGTCGGATATTGCCCTTATGTTGCCCCCTTAGTTTGCTGGGCTGCGCGGATGGGCAAAGCCAGAACCAAGCCGAGTAAACTAGATAGGCTTCACAAGTGGTTTCCCCATGATGGGCTAGGTTCGACGAAAAGGTGAAAGCCCGTTCGTCGTCGAACCCCTGTCCGGCCCACGAAGCCCCCACGCCAGGTAGCCCTAAGCAGATGCTTGGGAAACACAAACTGGTATAAATGCAGGATTTGACAGTTACCGAAACGGTGGGGAGAACCGAGAAGGCGCCAGTCAAACCCTATTGATCACGCATCGATTCCCAGGCGAGCAGGCGCCGAAAACGGATAGATGCATAAAGATGGGTAGATCGAAGCATTAAAGCTTGCGTGACCCCCAACCGTTGGATCCTCTCGCATATGTAGTATAAAAGGAACCCCCTGGTTGCAGCAAAAACCTCACCAGATCACCCTGCTTAGAACAAATATGGCAATCGTAGAGTGGTTAGCGATTGGCGTAGCCCTCTGGCTGCCACAAGCCTTTCCACCAGAGAAACCGCAATCCTGGTTAAATGCCCCAGTAACCTCGGTCACCCAGCGTTAAGTAAATCCTAACCCCGGTCACCTAGCGTTAGGCGGCCTGAAGCCGTGCTTCCTGGTGCTTAAACAACACCCGGCCCGTCTAACGCTAGTGACCCGGTTAGGTGCTTGGATGAATGTCATCAACACGTTCGATGACCTTCACCCCTAGCAACCCATCCACACGTTCCCTCAGCGGAACTGTGTGTTTTTCCTCAAGCGCCGCCACTGCATCCTCATCTTTCCCTTTTTTCCAACTCCTTTTCCCCTCCTGGAATTAGCAGAGCTCCGAAGAAGAAGAGGATTTGGGCAAGAAGATCAAGCAGCAGCACGAGGAATCCGCCAGTCCCCCAAGACTAAGAGAGACGTAGGATGGTATCAGAGCTAGCTAGTAGCTCTCGTTGTATTTTCTTTTCCTTGTAATGCCCTTGGCCGCAAAGCCTGCGTAAGAATAAAGCAATTTGCAATTTTCGTACTTAACACTTACCAAGATATGAATTTGATTGTTAATGAAAAGTATAAGGACATCAACACCCCTGGCGGATGTTGAAATAAGACAAGGTAAAAGAAGAACAAAACCCCCACGGTTTCGCAATGAAAAAGACGAACACTTCGAACACGGCGGGAACACCCCAGGCGGATGTACCGTCTTAACTTACTGCCGTCTGAGCGCACTGCCGGAGGGCTAAGAATTCTGTCCAGCCCCGTCGTCTGCCGGAGGGACCTCGAATTCCCAAACACTTGGGAAGTATTTCTTAAGATATCGCCCATTAATGGGATTTCTATGAACTTCACCTTCCAAGTCTCGGAGCTGGTATGCCCCCTTTCCCATGATTCGGTCGATGACAAATGGACCCTCCCAGCGAGGACTCCATTTACCACGACCCGGTTCGTCTAGGGGCAGAGCTACCTTCCAGACCAAGTCTCCCTCGCCATATGTTTTACCCTTGGTCCGCTTGTCATATGCCTTGGCGATCCGCTGCTTTTCCTGGATGATAATGTCCAAGGCCTCAAGTCGTTTTTCGTCGAGGTCTTCATGTTCCTGGAACATGGCTTGGACATAGTCTTCACCCAGGAGTTGATGTTGCTCGCGAACCCGTAAAGAAGCCACATTGATCTCCATTGGCAGGACAGCCTCATGGCCATACATCAGCGAATACGGGGTAGTACCTGTAGGCGTCCGCTTAGAGGTCCTATAGGCCCAAAGCGTGTTGTCAAGTTGAGTGTGCCATGATCTCGGGCTATCCACTAGCATCTTCTTTAGAATGGATATGATCACCTTGTTAGTAGCTTCCGCTTGGCCATTGGATTGAGCATAATAAGGAGAAGAATGGAGGAACTGGACACCATAATCTGCTAACCAAGTTTGGGTCTTCTCAGCCATGAAGGCTGCCCCCCTGTCCGCTACTATACACTCTGGAATGCCGTAGCGGCAGATTATGTTTTGGAAAACAAAGCGGATGACCGTATCTGCATCGCAGTTCCTGGTTGGTATAGCTTCAACCCACTTAGTAAAGAAATCGGTACCCAGCAAAAGAAACTTATGCTGCGCAGATGAGTGTGGATTGATCTCCCCTATGAAATCCAATGCCCAGCCCCTAGCAGGCCAAGGCTTGATGATGGGCTGCAAAGGAATGTTAGGAACCCGCTGCACTGGCCCGTGTCGCTGGCATTCCTGACAACCCTGAGCGAAACTATGACAATCTTTCAAAATGGATGGCCAATGATATCCATATCTACGAATCAGCCATCTCATTTTGGGTCCGGACTGATGTGAACCACAGACCCCTAGGTGTACCTCTCTCATGATCCGCTTGGCTTCGACGCCAAAGATACACCTCAATAGGACTCCATCCTCCCCCCTACGGAAGAGTTCGTCTCCCCTGAGAAGATAACTTGTTGCGAGATGTCGAGTTCTCCTCTCGGATGGTGCAGATGGGTCCTGCAAATACGCTATGATTGGTATCCGCCAGTCAGTGTCGACAGGCTCAACTGTAGCGACCGACCAACCTCCGCGCTCTCTCTGGCGGATAACAAAGGATGGTAGAGTTCTGCGCTCCACCCTAAGGATTCGTTCCTTCACTCCCTGGGCTAGGCTGATTCCAGTGGCCAATTGTGCCAGCTCGTTGGCTGCTGAGGTCAATTCCCTCGGAACATAGTCTAAGGAAACATCAATAAATCGATCCAGTAGCTCAATAGCCCGCTCGTAGTAGTGTACTAAATGGAAGGAAACGCACTTGTAGATCCCCAACAGTTGATTAATAACTAACATGGAATCTCCAAGTACCTCAATTTCTTGTGCCCCCAGGTCGAGTAACAGCTCCAAACCAATGAGTAGGGCTTCGTACTCTGCCTGGTTGTTGGTGCATGTCCACTCCAGCTGAAAAGAGTACAAATACTTGACCCCTGCTGGAGTCTGGATACAAACCCCTGCGCCCGCCAACTTACTGGTACTGCTACCATCGAAGTATAGGACCCAAGGCTGGTATCGGATCACGTTAACGAACTCTGGCGGTTCTGCGAATTCCCCTTCAATAGGATGGTGCAATAGGAAATCCGCGATGGCCTGACCCGTCATGGCCTTGAGTGGCGCATATTGTAGGGAAAACTCTGACAGGGCTAAGACCCACTTGCCAATCCTACCCCTTAGGATAGGTCTCGTTAGCATATATTTCACCAAATCAGTCTGTGCCACCACTATTGTTGTGAATGAAAGCATGTAATGGCGGAGCTTAATGCCCGCGCAGTACAGGGCTAGACACAGCCTCTCGACTGGCGAATATCTGGTCTCTGCATCCAACAACGTCCTGCTGACGTAGGCTACTGCATATTCAACTTTCTTTCCATCGGCCAGGGTTTCATCCTGGGCTAGCAGCCCTGCGACAGAGATATCAGAGGCAGAAATATACAGTTTGAGAGGGATACCCGGTGTCGGCGGCCGAAGGACCGGCGGACTAACCAAATACTCCTTGATCCTGTCAAAGGCAGCCTGGTGCTCAGGACCCCACTCAAAGATTTCTCCTGGTTTGAGCTTGAGTAGAGACGAGAAAGGTGCTACCTTGCCTGCTGAGTTGGATATAAACCTTCTGAGGAAGTTGATTTTTCCAAGCAAGCTCTGCAGCTCCCTCTTGTTTCTCGGTGCTGGCACGTCCAACACAGCTTGCACTTTGTCGCCCGACACCTCGATGCCTCTCTCATGTACCACAAACCCTAGAAAGTCACCAGCACAAACCCCAAAGACACACTTGGCCGGATTCATTTTAAGCTGATGCTTTCGCATGATTGTGAACACCCTTCGGAGATGATCAATGTGATCTTCCCTCTTTTTGGACTTTACTACTACATCATCAATGTAGACTTCAAGGATGTCCCCCAATATTCTGCTGAAAATTACGTTCATTGCACGCTGGTATGTAGCCCCTGCATTGGTTAAACCGAATGGCATACTGAGATACTCAAACGCTCCTGTGAACCCTGGGCAGCGGAAGGCGGTTTTAGGAATGTCTGGCTCGTCTATTGGAATCTGGTGATACCCTGCCGTCCCATCCATAAATGAGAGCAACTCGTGCCCCGCTACTGCATCCACCAGCATATCCGCTATGGGCATAGGATAAACATCCTTAGGAGATGCAGCGTTTAAATCCCTGTAGTCCACACATATTCTGATTTTGCCATTCTTCTTCCGAACAGGGACGACGTTGGATAACCATTCCGGATAAAGGGCTGGTCTGATTATCCCAGCGTCCAGCATGCTTTGAACTTCTTTCTTGACCGCCATTGCCGTGTCAGCGTTCATCCGCCGCTGCTCTTGCTTAACTGGCCTACACCCTTCCTTGATAGGGATGCGATGGCAAGCCAGCTCTCTTGATAACCCCGGCATGTCTTGATACTTCTCGGCAAAGCAGTCCTTATAATCATGCAGCAACCCTATCAGTTGCTGCCTCAACTTTGGTCTAAGGTACTGGCTGATCCCCACTTCCATGGGTTCCGTTTCTGTCCCCAGGTTGATCTTTTCGACAGGACCGCGTACCTTGGGCGGGGTATCATCTAGCGCTGCTGGAGCAGGCTGAATTACTTCCACCCCTGTTGAAACTTCGAACTCTTCTTCCTCAATACACTCCACCAGTGCCACCTCCTCCCAAGCCATTCGCTCTAATCGATAAATCGCCAATCGCTGCAGAAAGCTAGCAAAGGCCTCCGACTCCTCTTGCGAGAAGGCGTCACTCATTGGAAGTATTGGGACGGAGCTCAATGGAAATTGGCCGACTACAATCCGCCATAGCCTGGGCAATTCCCCACTGAGACAGCTCATTCTGGGTCACCCCGAGTGGATGCCCCCTATGGTCGACTCCCCCAATCCGGAGGGGTCTCATGTCTCTGTTGTAATAGCTGGCTTCCAATTGGATGGCCGCTATCGAATACGGGCGCTCATCCGCCTTGATGAGCACTGGCAACTCTGTGACTGGATCCCACATGATCATCTCTTGGTGGAGAGATGAAGGCACTGCCAGCGCTTTATGGATCCAATCCCTCCCTAGGATCATATGGTAGGGAGCGTTTGCGTTGGCCACGTAAACTGCGTGATGGGCATCAGAGGGTCCTATCTTGACTCGGAGCACAGCCACCCCAGCGGTTGGAGTTACCTCCCCCGAAAACCCCTTCACCCTGGAGACAGTCTGGATGACTTTGTCCTTCGGGATCTTCAGTTGTTCCACAAGAGTAGTGGTGACGACGTTTACCGCAGCCCCTGTATCTATCAAGATCTTGCGGACCTTCATGCCCTGCACCTCTGCTGTCACGTATAGAGGCTTCAGATGCTGGGACATGTCAAACGTAGGCTTGGCAAACATCACGCATTGTTTCAGAAGGTCTCCGGCCCCCTCCGGATACCGATGACCGGACCGAAAAACCCCGGGCTCAGCTTCCGCTTGAGCCCCCTTTTCAGGCTCCTGTACTGAGTAAACAGGATGAGAAGCCTCTTCGTCGGTGATGAAGTGAGCAGTGGGCAAAGGCTCTGGCAGAGCATAAGCAGATGACAGAATGAAGACCATGTTGCAATGATGCGTCATGGCCTCATCCCCGGTCTGCTCCTCGTCCATTGGCACCTCACCCTCGTCTACCGCCTCAGGCTCATCTTCGTAGTCGACCACATCTTCTTCCTTATCCAGGGCTAGGTCTCCTAAGTCGGAGTCAGCTCGTATACTGGGGGCGACCGAGGACGTCCGAGTTGGCACCGTCATCTGCAGCTTCTTAGCCGCGTACTCCACGAAGTTGGTTGGCGCCTTAGGCCCTTTTGGCCTCGCCCGCGATGTGGTAGCGGACGGCCCGCTCGTTTCCACCGGAACTGATCTGGATTCCTTGGGAACAACCTCCCTCTCAGAAACCCCCACGCTGCTCGTGCTCGCAGCCAATGACGCGCTGTTTTCCTTTGGTATCCACCGCATAACGGTGGAACCCTTGCTGGTGTCAATCACCATCACATCTTCCTGGGCCTCCAAAGCCCCCTGCTTCCCGGCAGCTTCCGGTTGTGGCTTCTTTGGAGGGGACCTCCTCGTCTCCGAAGGCTCAGGAGGGAAAACCAGCTTTCTCCTTGGCCTGGACTGGGGTGCCCCAGTGAGTCTCGGCAGATCAGCTACCCTATCGTGCACACTCTTTCGAGGTGCCGGTGGAACGTCCGTGGTTCGCTGTCGCCTAGAGTCCATGTATGATTTGGTTCTCACCTTGTAGCGCTTATGGATCTCCTCCACCCGCTCCACGGGTACTGACAGCTCTTCCTCGGTTACCCTTCCCGATGCCAGATCCGCCAAGGTTCTTTTTGCCTTGCCAAAGCGTCTCCGCTCGTTCCGGGTAGTCACCGCTGCAAGCTCAACAGCCTTGCCGGCCCGCTGGGTATACCATGTGTCCGCCTTCGGATCGTTCCTAGATGCTGGCGGAACATAGACCCTCGCGGATGGCTCTGGATTCGCAGCCTTCTGCGAACCCCCAGCCGTGGCTGACTTGATTTCGGACGGTCCTGGACCTTGCCTAGGCCTTGCCCTGCTGGCGCAACTGTCCTCGGACCCGTGATGGTACTTCATCCGCTTGTAACTCTCCCTGCTTGACTTCTCGGGCGGCGGACGCTCTAACTTGGCTTTCTCGAGGGCTCTCCTTTCAGCCTTCTGCTCCGCTTCCCTCAAGGCTGCCTGAAACTCCTCATAAGTAATCGGCTGCCCTGTCGTTAGTCTGCACGTGAGGCAGAGCTTGGAGCGTGGGACCATCACCATGTCCTCTTCTTCAATCGCCCCAACCCAAAATTCTGGGCAGGGCCTAGGTTCGCTGGCGTCGAACCCCAGCTTGCCCTCGTTCAGCCACTCCTGCAACTGATCCTTCAGACCTACACATTCAGAACTAGAGTGGTCAAAGGACCTATGGAAGAGACACGTAAACCCGCCGTTCCCACTGATAGGATGGCCTTGGTAAAACTCCTGAATTTCTGGCGCCTTATGGTACACCATGGTTTCCCAGATTTCCTCCGCCTTGTTTGCGTCGTAAGTATACTCCTGAAACCTGGAAACCCGCTTCCTACCCTGCTGCGGCAGACTCGGACCAACACTGATCTCGATAGCATTCACCCGCGGTGCACCCCTAGCCTTTGTCCACTGAGGCTCCTTAGGATTCTCCAATTGCAGGACGTTGTCATTGATCCATATCTGCAACTGGTCCTTCAGCTTCACACAATCCTTAGTATTGTGATTGTTCATATTGTGATAGCTGCAGTATGTCTTCCCCGCCATATAATCAGGCTTGGGGGTAAATCCGTCATGATGCAGACGCCCCTGGTTGAACAACTCTTGCAAAATCTCGTGAGCTCTATGGGCGTTATAGGTGTATGCATCAAAGGCTGATTTGGTTGGAAGAGGAGTAACTAGCTTAATAGGTTCCCTGACCGGCTTCGCTACCTGGGACTGCAAAGGCTTCTGATCAGTCCTCTCGATGGCTGCGACCTCGACCCCTACTTTCTCCTCATCAACCCATGTCAGGATTGGCCTAGGAATTGCATCCGCCTGAACGGCTGCCACGGTCTGAGCCGCGGTCGGAATTGGAGTTTTGGGCTTCAGAGTCCCCGGATAGTAGGACATCGGAATCCCCTTCCTTCTTTCGTTCCTCTCCCTGGACCGATCCACATAGTGCTGCTCCTGACCCAGACGATTAGTCAGATCCGCCATCGTGGTTACATGAACCTGCCTGAACCCCTGGCGGATCTCGTCTATCAAGCCGTCAATCGCCATCCGCACGGCGTGCTCCTCTGGGATTTCCATCTCACAGCGAGTTAGCTCCAGCTTGAAACGTCGCAGATAATCAGTGGCGGACTCGTCAGGCCTCTGTTCAGTCTCTGCCAGGTCCTTAAGTCCGATTTTTGCTTCCACGACCCCAAACATGGTCCTGAACATGACCTCCATGGTCTTCCAGTCTGGAATTGACCCAGGCCTTAAACGCTTATACCAGATAGCTGCTTCCCCTGCCAGGGATGTAGGAAAGAGCTTCAACTTCATGATCGGGTTCTCAGCATATTGACCTGATTCGTTGGTGAAACGCATGATGTGCGTCTCAGCATCCTCGGATGTCTGGCCAGTAAACGGCGTAAAACGGATTGGCTTGAAACCGACCGGGAAGGGCACCGCATTGATCTCGGGAGTCAACGGATTCTCGTACGTCTTGTCGACGTCGGGCAACCCCTGCAGCTCCCTGAGCTTGTCAGCGAAGATCCTGCCAATGTCCTCCAGGGTTATCTGAGCCACGGCGTTCGCTTGAGGTACCGACTGATCGTTGTTAACCGGCTCTGTGGGAGGAACCTGACCTCCCCTTTGACTATTAGTGGGCCTGTTGTTAGATCCGCCAATAGTACCACGACCGGCGTCGCGCTTGCGCTGGTCCTTCAGCTGAGCTGGATCCGTAACTGTACGGCCGGACCCCTCGGGGTGGTCACCCCGTTCCAGCAACTGATTCATCAAGGCACTCAGGTTGGCGAGCGCGGTATTGGTTTCCGCCAGCTGCTCCTGCTGCTGTTGCCAGCTGCCCTCGGAGTTCCTGGCATAGGTGGTCAAGCTGCTCCCCAGCCGATCCTGCTGTTCGGCGAGGTACTTGAAATTGGCAGTGAACCCCCGTTGCTCCGTCTGCATATGCCTGACGGATTCACTTAGATCAATGACCACCTCATTGGCTCTTTTCAGTGCCTCGTCCGTGTGACAAGACTTTTCGATCAACATCTTCAAAGTATCCGTCACCTCCGTGGGAGTTGCAGACTCCCCAGTAAATTGTACCACAGGTGACGCACTTGGATCAGCGGATTCGTCCGCGGACCCCTTTTCCAAAAAACCAGATGTAGCTTCCCGGTTAACAAAACCGATAGCGCGGTCGTCATCCTGGGAAGCGGCAGTGATTTCAGTGGTCTCTTCCTCGATCTCCGAAATAGACGGCTCGGAAACCGGATTCAGACCCTTTTTGCTTCGCAGGGCTTTAAGGGCAGTAGCAATAGCTTTTGCGTCGGCCAAAGTCCCGCCAAACACTTCCTTAACTTCAGCGTCAGTTAATCCCCTACACTCAGCTGTTCCATGCTGGATCAGCCCTTTGTGGGAAATCTTCAAACAAGACATGGTCACCCTTACGTAAGGATTACCCCTTGTGGATCCCGCAATCCTTGACACCTGTCCCACTGGGCGTGCCAAAATGTTCGTGGCGGGTTCAGCACCCGGCGAACAGTCAGCACGGCTGTTGGTTTGTGGTTGGTTGCTGTGTCTCTGTGTTGTGCTTAGGCGTGCCAGCACCCTTGGAGCGGTGCCACTCGATTGCGCGCGACCCCCTGAGCGAGTCGCTTCGTCTGCTCCCAATTCGACTCTGACTTCCTGGTCAAGCGACTGTTACGCGGGCGCTGACTAAGCCGGCGTACAGGGCTCGAACAAGACCTGAATAGAACTCTCTACCAGGATTTTCTTCCCAACCCCTTGAGGATTGAGGATCTTACTCTGATCCGGAGAAGCAAAGCAGAGCTGTTCCAAGACCGCGGGTGTGTCACCGGAGTGACGACTCGATTGCCACCAGGGGTAGCGGACTGACAGACTCGATTGCCACCGGGGGTGGCGGACTGACTCGATAGACTCAGCAAACGCTCGGCACAAGTACGAGAGCGGATCAATCGTAGGAGGGCGGAGGAGGGTTGCGTGAGGCTCAGCAAATGCTCGGCGCAAGTACGAGATTAGATCGATCGTAAGAGGGCGGAGGAGGGTTGCGTGAGGCTCAGCAAATGCTCGGCGCAAGTACGAGGTTGAATCCGTCGTAGGGCGGAGGCGAGTTGCGTGAGTAGACCCAGCAAAGCGCTCGGCACAAGCACGAGATTAGATCGATCGTGGGGCGGAGGCGGGTTGCGTGAGTTGCTCCGGAGAGGCTTTGGCAAGTTAGCGTTGCGCTAGAACTTGTGGTTGTTTGTTTTTGGTTGAGAACCTTTTTCCAGATGCCGGCAGATTCATATTTATATGACTCAAGGACCCCTAGGGCTGTCAACTCCAGCCTGGCGGATCCTTGAGATTCATTAGGAATGTCCTCCCCTACCCTGCTTCCCATCAAATCAGCGAAGATATTATCAGAGGTATAGTTGGTATTGAAGCTTCGAAGATCGGAGCAACACGTCTTGACCTTGCTTGTTATGCTGCTGTTACTGTTCATCACTCATCATTGCGCAGTATGGCCGGTTCCTCTAACAACCTCCCTAAAGCATGGTGCAGCGTGGCTTATAGTTGTTAGTGATTGATAGCCCAGCGTAGGTAGTGAAATCATTGCTACATTGCTTCTCAATCTTAACCAATATTTTCACTGATGGATTGTTACGAAACAACCCCAATCGGATTAGGAAGCAACCACGTTCTCCCTCGAACTCAACCTCTTTGGTTGAAGCGGGAAAACCCGATTTCCAAGGGTTTGAATCTGATCAAAACCCCTACTGGGCCTTGGGGCGGAAGCCCAATTGAAATAAATTCAATTGTGGTCCAAACAGGAGTACTTGAATTGATTTACATAGCTAAATGCAACAGAAAAGAACCAAGTATTATAGTAGAAGCAAACAGTAAGATACCCAGAAACAATATCCACTGCTTG
>CAVMKK010000138.1:0-62656 GCA_963682095.1 Potentilla sterilis | reverse complement strand
GAGGAGGAGGAGGAGGAGAAGGAGGAGGAGGGGAAGGAGGAGGAGGAGGAGGAGGAGGAGGAGGAGGGGAAGGAGGAGGCCGGAGGAGGAGGAGAAGGAGGAGGAGGAGGAGGAGGAGGCCGGAGGAGGAGGAGAAGGAGGAGGAGGGGAAGGAGGAGGAGGAGGAGGGGAAGGAGGAGGAGGAGGAGGAGGAGGAGGAGGAGGAGGGGAAGGAGGAGGAGGAGGAGGAGGAGGGGAAGGAGGAGGAGGAGGAGGAGGAGGAGGAGGAGGGGAAGGAGGAGGCCGGAGGAGGAGGAGAAGGAGGAGGAGGGGAAGGAGGAGGAGGAGAAGGAGGAGGAGGAGGAGGCCGGAGGAGGGGGGGAAGGAGGAGAGAAAAAAGGCGGGAGGCAGCGATTTAAAAGATTTAGAAGGAGAATAGCCGACGAAAATAAAAAATTTCGTCGGCTATACTTAGAGAATAGCCGACGAAATTAATATATTTCGTCGGCTATACTTTGGAAAATCAACAGCCGTCAGATCTGAGCCATCCAACGACGGACAATAAAAAGGCGCGGATCAAGAGTTCGGCTATTCTATGAAAACATACTAAACTGCCGTTTTGAGGCCCTAAACGAACTCGAAAGCCCGAAAAAGCCCACACATCGTAGCAAAGCTACGAGTTTGATTCCTGGCGTCATTCCCTTTCCGGAATGGTATCACAATCATCATTCGGACGCCGGACGCCAAATCTGCAGTAAACCGGGTTTTGACTGATTTCATAATTTCGGCACACGGATTTTATCGGAATCTTGTCATTTTTCAACCGTAGACGTATTTCATTATTTCGGTCATATCTTATTTCACGACACATTTGCATTTGAAGAGTGTACGTATAGTAACTATTTGAAACTATACATTCACTTAAACACTTAGTAAACAAGTTAAGGAACATTAGTGCATATGTTCCGATTTTGAATCTAAAAGTTTGGAAAATCTATTCCAACCGTCAGATATCACCGTTAAGATTAAATACATGTATGAAAAAAAATCCAACTACATCTGACAACGTTAAAGGCTCGATCGGGACGGTCAACCGGGTGAGTCAACCCTTTAAACGCTTAGAAATGGTAATTGGCCTGTCTAAATGACGTTTTTCGGCCTGACCTTCAACAGATAATAGTTTCAAATCGATGAGACGCAACTAATCGTATAAAAATTTTCCTCAAAATATTTACCGACCGTCAGGCTACCCATAGGAAAACGGAAGTAAAAAACAGTTAACCGCAACATTCGACACACAGATTTTGTCGGAATCTTGTCATTTTTCAACCGTAGACGTATTTCATTATTTCGGTCATATCTTATTTCACGACACATTTGCATTTGAAGGACGAAGCAATGGTTTGTCGATAGTGATAGAAAATGGAAGCTGTTTTTTTTTTTTTTTTTTTTTATCCTAGCCGACGAAATCAAACCTAGTACTCGTCGGCCATACTTCCAAAAATTTTCGTCGGCTAAAGTTTCAGAGAAAGGCCGACGAAAATTCAAATCGTCAGCCATTCTAGGAGAATAGCCGACGATTTTTTTTTTTAGCGACGAAAAAAAAAATTCGTCGGCCATTCTAGGGAAATAGCCGACGAATTTTTTTTTTACCGACGAAAAAAAAATTCGTCGGCCATTCTTGGGAATAGCCGACGAAAATTTTATTTCGTCGGCCGTTTTTTTTTATTTCGTCGGGAAAAACCTTTTTTCTGGTAGTGTGTACTACCTAGACCAAAGTGTACTACCTAGACCAATCAAAGTGTACTACCCAGACCAAGAATCATTAATCAATCAATCACACAACCCATACCAGATCAAGAAAAAAAAAAAGAGAGAGAACCTGAAATCGGGATGACAAATCGAGAACTGATGAGTGAGATTCGCAGGGAGAGAGCTCTGGCGTGAGAGGAGTTTCTGGAGCGAAGATGTTTTCTTCTTGAGCGAGAGCTACGATAGTCCCCCCAATTTTGAGGCCACTCTGTAAGCCGAGATTCTAGGAACGCGGGGACTATGTTAACTCATTAATTGTACTCCCGCAAATTCACCAAACGTGAGTTTCAGATTATGTATTTGTGTAAGGCAGTCTAGTCCAGTCCCATCCCACGTAACAAACGTACCATAATTGTACTCCCGCATATTCACCAAACGTGGGTTTCGGATTATGTATTTGTGTAAGGCAGTCTAGTCCAGTCTCATCCCACGTAACAAACGTACCTTTAGAGTTGGACCCTTGCTTAGGGTTATTTATCAAATCATACCACGCTCCATAAGTTCCAATGTCTTTGACATGATTATGGTTTTTTTTTTAATAACGATTGCCATGGGAAGCTTAGTACGTAGCTAATTAAATAATGCAAGTATGATGATTGTTGAGATATAGACCTCACATTGGGAAAATGGACATAGCTTATACGCGCATCTATAAGGGTTTGAGGTACTTTATTTATTGCTAATTAGTTTTGGATTGGAACTTCAAACTATTTTATCATGGTATCATCCATTGTTGATTAGTTTTTGGATTAGAACCCCAAACTACTTTATCAATGATCATTTTGCATTGGAGACGACCAACCTATTTGTCCCTTATCTTAATTATTGGCAAGGGTCTCTATCATCAAATCTCGTCCCAATGACCTTTCACATGTGCGAGTCCACTGAAGCTGAATTGAATTCATTCTCAATTTAGGGAGGGTGTATTCAATTAAGAATCTATATGGTGTATTTCATATAGATTTTTCTAAGTCTTTTAAAATCTTGATGTATTCAATTATGATTTAAAAAAGTCCTTTCAATTATGATGATATTCATAACTCTAATGATTTTGAAGGATTTTATTACTTGCCTGATTTTGTTGGATTCTAAGAGACTTAGTATAAATAGAGAACCTATCGCAAATCTGGCTTCAAGAGGTGAGATTTTGCTCGATTCTTTTTCTTTCTCTCTCGTTCTAAGGATAAAAGGATCTCAAACCCATTTCTTCTTCTTCGCTCGAAACCCTATATAGCAGCAACCCCAACTTCGATTCTCAGTATTGCTCTCGTCAGTGACGACGTGGACGACGGTTTCTTCATGAACCTCATATGCGCATTTATCTCAAGCTCCTATATACTCTTTCATTGAAAGCCCTAAATAATCGTGAACAATAATGAAAAATCTCAGCAACCCATCATCGTTTTCGAAATCAATCTTTTGGGTCAGGTTCGGCACATCGATTATATTGTAGTCGATTTTGTTCTCAGCGATTTAAAGATAAGGGCTTGTTTGGACTTGATTGTTAGAATCGATTCTGGGAATTGAATTTACTATGGAGATTAATAAATTCATGTGAATCATATACGGGTGAATGTAAGTAGCTTTGTATATGTGACTCTTGATATTGAATCAAGATCAAATTTTTTTTTTAATTTGTGCTTAATTATGGAGAAATAGAGTTTTGTTCAAGGAAGGTTAATTCCGTAACTTCCGTTGTGTGTCTTGACCTAATTAGACTAGAATAGTAGTTACCTTAGTAGATAGGGAATCCCTGATTACTTGGGATACTTGATGTAATGCCTATATAAAGGCCTCCTTATCTATCAATAAAGTAACGCTTTGCATCTATATTGTTTCTCCTACAACACGTTATCAGCACGTAGTTTCTAACCCTGTGTTTGATAGCAAAAACCCTAGCTTTTTGCCGAAAAAAAAAGAAAAAAAATTCAGCAACCCTAGCTTTTCTGCCGGCAACTGCTTCGTCGGAATAAAGGAAGATTCCCAGGCCACCAGGTTCTACCGACAACTCCTTGTCGGCAAAAGCTAAGAGGCCCATCAGAAACTCTCTTTTGCCGACAACCTCTTTGTCGGCAACGAAGGACAATACTTCTAGCGACAATTTGTTCGTCGGTAAAGGAAGAATGAGTAAGATCCCAGTTCTACCGACGACATATTTGTCGGCAGAAATTGTAATATGATCAGGGCACCCATCTTCTCCGCCGCGGCCTTGATCTGATCATCGATCTTCTCCGATTGGCTTGCCGACGCCCTCGATCCCGCGTCCGCTCCCCATCATCCTGCCCAGACCGGAGTCCCAAACCGGTCACTCTATCGATCCAGTCCGAGGGTCGCTGCTCCTAGCCTAATCGACGCAACCGGTGCTCTCCTCCAACGTCATCCTCGTCTGGGTATTGACGTTTGACGCCGCCGCTCTCCGCCTCGCCGTCAGTTTAGCGCCTCGTTTCGGCGCCGTTCAAGCCAAACTCGGATTCTTTGCTCGACCCGACCCATCTGCAACGGATGTTGACCCGAACTCGAACCGATATGCAGACCCGACCCGGATCTTTTGATCAGACCCAGGGGCAAAACGGTAATATGTCTTCGGGTTAAAACATTTACTGCAGTAATTCACTTTTTACTGCTATATATGGTGAATATGACTAACCATATGTTTTTCTTTTCCATGAAACTTATTGCACGACGCATCGCGATGTAATTGCGAGGATTATTTCGTTGCACGTACATGGAAGAGCATCTCAAAATTGCACAAGGATCATAACCGAGTCCTTCAGCGCAATTTTTAAACGCAGTTCATTTGGCGAACTAGCATGTATGATTTAATAAAAGTTCCCGTTCTTTCGCAATTTCAATTACTTGAACTTGTGTATATGTGTTGGAACTTGTGTGTTTTTCAGGACGATACAAAGGGGCCCCACCCACCCCTGCGTATCACAGTATTTATGGGGTAACTGTGATGTTACCGTCCAAAGTTGTGCTTGTGGCTGTGATGTCACTGTGAACCACAACTCTTCGTGAATATTTAATCACGATTCCGACATAATATTGTCGATGCTTGTGACGATCCTAAGGGAGTCACAAAGGGGACAAACTCATGATGTGTGACGGAAATTGTCACTGTAACATCGATATGTGACGGAAATTGTCACAACAAATTGAATTGAGTAACCAGAATCTTGGTCTCGACCATTCAATTCCTTCCCTCTTGTTCTTTTGATATAAAGAAACAATTGACCATAAAATGCGCCTAGAGAATGGCCATTGAAACAAAGAGAGAATCATGTCATTGATATGGTTCTATCGGTTCACTAATTGCAAAATTGCAATCATATGGTCAATATACACAAGAGATACATGGAAGAAGATGAGAGTATATCCTCATGATTACGGATTTCAACAGCAAAAGATAATTTGCGATAAATATGAAGCATATGACTTCAATTTCATAGTCAAAGTGACTACAAATCCGTTGATTTTGTGCAGGCATAGACCTCACATGTGTGACTAATGCTACTTAGTCGATACACTCTTTATGGTCAAGATCTCGATATAACCGTTGGCATTTTGATGCATATATGGTTCGATTCCCTAAAAAGCTATATGTGAATGCAATGAATCGCATTACACATTTACATGGCATGTTGATTGAGTTCACCAACCTAATTGGTGATGTTAACTCGAAAAATCACAAGAGACAAAATGAGTGACTCGCGAGAAACTACGATCCGCCAACTTGGCCGCGATCCGCCAACTCTGCGATCCGCCAACTTGGCCGCGATCCGCCAACTCTGCGATCCGCCAACTTGGCCGCGATCCGCCAACTTCGCGATCCGCCAGGCCTCGCTCGCCATGGCCATCCGCCAACTTGGCCGCGATCCGCCAGGCCTCGCTCGCCATGGCCATCCGCCAACTTGGCCGCGATCCGCCAGGCCTCGCTCGCCATGGCCATCCGCCAACTTGGCCGCGATCCGCCAGGCCTCGCTCGCCATGGCCACTCGCCAACTTGGCTGCGATTCGCCAGGCCTCGCTCGCCATGGCCACTCGCCAACTTGGTTGCGATTCGCCAGGCCTCACTCGCCATGGCCACTCGCCAGCTTGGCTGCGATTCGCCAGGCCTCACTCGTCAAGAAACAAATTGACATGCTTGCGTACATAAGCGGATGCATGCGCATTGCCCGGCCTCGGCCTCGGCACTCTTGCGCCCACCAAAGCCCGCCTTGCCTAGCCTCGGTTTCGGCCTTGGCTTAGCTTGCGCGTTGCTTGGACTACAGCTCCGCCACAACCACATGCTGCCGCCCCCTCGGTCTCCGGACCTTGGCACGCACACGGCCCGCCTAGCAGCGCCCCGGCCTCGGCCTCGGCGTTGGCCTGAACACGGCCCGGCCAGCAGCCATCTCGGCCTTATAAGCCCATGCACTCACCCCGGCACGTCTTGGCTTCGGCCTCGGCATGCCTTTGGCTCTTTTAGCATGGCATCGGCCTCGTCAGGTCCTTGTTTTATGCCTCGGTAAGCCTTAGCTTCGGCCTAGGCTATCCATCGGCAACTCGCATGACCTTGACTCCAACATCAAGCCTCGGCCCCAAAAGCCTTTGCTTTTGCCTCGACACGCCTTGGTTTCGGCCTTGGCATGCCTTGACATTTGCTCGGCCTCGGCCTGCCCGTGCACCACCTCGGCTTCGGCCTTGGCTAGCCTAGCACGCGCCTATGCTTGACCATGGCCCTTCCTTGCCTTGTTTCGGCTTGGCTCCCATTCTAGCTTGGCTTCGGCCTCGGATAGCTAGCTCATGGCCTCGGTCCTGGATACTTGGTTTAGACATTTATGTCTCTATAGTATCGATGTTGGCTCATTCTGGTTGTTTTCCGGCTCTATTTTTGAGCGTTAACGGATGTATCTAGTACGCCTTTAAGCATGCCTATGTTTTATCTTGTGATACTACACGCCATGTTGCACACTCTATAGGAATTGAGTATATATTCCGGTTTATATGTCTTGGCATAAAACCCTTGTCTCTACACTCTTATGAATGTATCATAGAGACATTGAGTGTGTAGCTAATCTACATCGAACCTTGCTCACCACTTAAAGATATTGGTGCCAACGCTTATCACCTTGAAACTCATTGTGAAAATTGAATTGATTTCTTATGTATCGCTTCTAATGAATGCGCACAACTTATGAGTCAATATTGTGAATGTATTTCACGTATACTATGATTCGGATTCTTTGAATCGACGACTCATGTAGACTCTTCCATACATAGTCCGGAATTTTGGACATGTTTTGATGATCCATATATGCAAGAAAGCTATGGACATCGTTTCTTTTGAGCAAAGAAGCTATTGGGATCAAAGATTACCAAAAGAATTTGGTAGCGTCATGAGCAATGCTCAAGGCTCAAGGATGACATTAACGTCACCCAAGTCTTCCTCCAAGTCAATGGAAGCACCATCTATGCATTTAAACGTGCATATGATCCCCCCTTATGATCCTTCATTAGCTATGCTCAACATATGGAAGCTTAATCTTTAGCAAAGTTTTGGAGTAACGCCCTCCTACGCTAAAGGCAATGATACATAAGATGATGGCTTTGATGCCTTCTCATAGTTCAATTTGAGATACAATGATACTATGGTGATATACCTCATGGTTAAACTCAAGCCATAACACTTAGATGTTATGAAGCACCTTCACAATGATAGAAAAGTAGCAAAAACCTAAAATTTCTGTTTTTTTAGCTCGCGGACTCGTCATTGTGAGGACCGGTTTACCTACTTTTAGGCCGGTTCTTGAGGTGAAATTTGGTCCACCGATTCCTAACATCCATGGCTACCTGCTCATAAAATTTCAGAGCCATTGGACACCTGGAAGGTGCTGAACCATTCGACACAAACGTTCACTGACCTCCGGCGACTATTCCGACCGGTTCGGTATGTTTCAGACCGGTTCCGGCAATGAGGCCGGCGGCGTTGGAATCCTAACACATGTGCCTACCTACTGTTAAAATTTGGTGGCATTTGGTGTTCCGGAACATAGTGAAACGTTTCAGGAAGCATACATGCATGTTACATTTTGTAACGGAATGCATCTTGTTAACGTATAAGTGTTAACGATCAATACCCTATACCGTCCACATACTTTATGTGCCATATTGCGCTACCACAAGCGCTCAATGATGGGTTATTTGATTATGAATAACGTCTTTGAATAAGACGTCAGCTTCCACCTATAGTCCGCCATATAAACCTTAACAGGCGATCTCGTTTATGTCACTTTTTGATGAGCCAGTCTCCCCGTCGTTAGGGGGAGAGAAGAACAAGTTTGTTCAAGTAGAACGACTTGGCATTGCCGTGGTTTGTCCCCACTGTGCCTCATCATGTTCCCAAAGTCCCATAAATCAAAGTGACGAGATTTGATATACATGCTGCAAAGAGTAAACTATTGGTCTTTCAAGGAAAAGATCGGAATAGTACTCTTGTATCAACATGCCTGTAAGGATTGATGTCCAAATCAATGGACATATTGTCATTCATAAATGGTGACATGGTGACTCCACAAAAGTGGTAGATGGTGTCACTAGGCCGTGACTCTCACAAGAAGTGTAGAGAGGGCACTTTGTTCGATATACACTCGCCGAATGCGAGTATGGCACAACTTGATCCTTCGGATCAATGACAACTCATTCGTCTCATGGATTTTCTGGATTAAGGTTATTATTGGGGGACGCCTCAATGAGAAGCCAATCCATATAGAGATCTCTACAAATGCGAATTACACTAGTGTACATGAGTACGTGGTCTATGAGTTAGATATCGAATACACTCACTTCGTTGAAGCAAATACCAACGTTGTGAATTGGCCTACACGGAAAGATATGCGATCCAGTTTATACAAAGAGATAGGTCCTTGGTCAGGTGATGCCGACACCGCAAGTGTAAACCCTATCAATAATCTTTGATGGAAAGCGTAGTGAGAAAAAGAGCATAAACTCACCTTATGGCGCAAGGTCTCTCACAAACGCCCTGGAATCGACTACGATGACATATGCTCTCGTAATGGAGTCATATCACACTCCACTACCTTGTCAGTTAGGTAGTTCCGAAAAACTGAACATGCAGCTTGTATCATCTCTATTGGGACTAAGTGAAGAGATATACATAAACATCCTAAACGGATTAGTTTTCACCCAAGTCAAGTAAGCAAAAATCACGATTGAGTGACTACTTGATTGGAGATGGGATGAAAGAAATCATGCCTATTTGCGTGTAAACTTTGGATGAATTGTGATTGAAGTATCACTAATCCAACGTTAAGAATGAAAAGATCTTGGGAATACTTGGTCTCAAATGTGAGAACCGTTAGTGATGAACTTGTTCATCTATCGGCTTATGGCAAACTAATGGACGATAAACCAAAGCCTATATGTATCCCATGATTAGTCGATGTCTTGAGAAGACTCGTTTCGTCTATGTGACGAGAAGTCTTGGGAGATGAAACTCTCTATCTAAGTATCATGTGCGCAATCATGTACTTGTCATAATATGCTCGACTCGACATCTCATTCGCTATAAACTTATAAAGCCAAAGTGATGGCTAGACGCGCCCACGCAATGCCATGGTATATGGCGGTACTTTCTTTTAAGAGAGAAAAGTTTAGGCTCATTCGATCCCATCATGAAAGACACATCAATAGGCAAATCCAGATTCTGCCTAGTTCTGTACGTCAACTTCCCCGTGACCTACATGACAGCTCGCTCATCGTAAAATGGTAAACTTAGTACCGTTGGAAAGCTCTATGTGTCTACTTTCCAGGGACACTAACCATTTGATCATAGCTATCATATTGAGTGAGTTATGGCTGTTTTAGCAAAGTAGGACGAATCTGTCCGGTAATTTGCAGATCAGTCACCTTCGACAGAGCTTTGTGATCAGCTCAGAACGAACCACGTTGTGTACTTTATACCACTGGAAAGATATGGGTGTCTAGTTTCCAGAACATTTTACGGTTCGTTCATACCTACTGTATCGAAGGAGTTATGACTATTTAAGTACACGAAGGTCATGCTGCGCGTGAATCTGATTTTCAACGCGAACTCTAGTTTTGAGTTGTTAAGCGACCTTCTTCCTTAAGACCAAGTAAAGCTAAGTGTAGCTGGTCTAATACAAGGATAATGTGGCCGTATTCAATGACTCGATCATTGGCCACACCTACTTTTGAAGCTTGTGAGGAGCGTTTGTATACGCCATTAATCTGAACTCCAAGATTGAGTTACCAATCAGGGGGAGTTATCTTGTAGACATCAGGGGGAGTCTACCTCACATGTAATCTTCAATTGTAGTTGGTGCGTTGTGCTCTTTTCCCTTCGACCAAGCTTTTTATTTTTACCCAAGAGGTTTTGTTTTGCTTGGCAAGGTTTTAGCGAGGCAACATGTTATGCACCGTGTCACATTAGGTACGCGACACAAGGGGGAGTGTTCAAGGAAGGTTAATTCCGTAACTTCCGTTGTGTGTCTTGACCTAATTAGACTAGAATAGTAGTTACCTTAGTAGATAGGGAATCCCTGATTACTTGGGATACTTGATGTAATGCCTATATAAAGGCCTCCTTATCTATCAATAAAGTAACGCTTTGCATCTATATTGTTTCTCCTACAACAAGTTTTTATTTATACTTCCCAAGCACTTAGACCTCTTTTTTTTTTATCAACTTTCAGTTGCTTTGTCAACTCATGCGCAATTACTAATAAACCACATAAAATTAAATAATTTTTTTTGGAATACATAAATACTTAAATATGCTCTAGCACAATTTATTTTCTAAAATTTGAGGTACATACTATTCTTTAGCTTATTTCATACTAGTTTGTTTGTTCAAAAATATATCTTCTATGTATATTAGCCGATTATTATCAAAGAATAAGTGTATCAATTATATGTTCTGCAACAATCTACATAGGACATGTCAAGAGTTTGTTCATAATAAACTGAGACTTTGAAAATTAACTAATTTACATAATCTTCTAAATAAAAACTTTTATTGATTTAATTACCCAATGGGTATTTTCGGAAGATTAAGGAGGTGTAAATAATATTTTAACTTTTTGTAAAAATAAATTAGAGGTCTATTGAGTAGCTAGAGAGGTGTAAGTGTCAATTTTGGAGGTATGAATAGAAACTCCCATGGAGAAAATGTAGAATTAGATTGAGTGAAGCCAACTTATCAAGACCTGAAGATCGGAATGTTGTGTCTGGGATGAGAAGATTAATTCAGTTTTTGGTGAAGCCAAATCATATAGATTTCAGTATAGTTGTACAGGAAGATGCATATGCAAATAGTGTTAAAAATTAGAACCCTGAAAGTTGAAACCTATTTGTGGAGCATACTCATGGTCTCTATACTTTTGTGATGAGGCCCTAAGTCCTCAGAGTATTGAGTGATTAAAAACTACAAATAAATCCAAACAAATCGTACTTGTAGATTACAATAGAATTTTCTCAAATCTATATGGATTTAAAATACTCTGTGAATTTTCAAACTCTACAATAATCCACATATAATAAAAACTTAAACAAATCATTTAAAATCTAGATTGAATACACCCCTCATATTTTACTCGAAATGGGAAGTTTTTTAAATAAAATGTAGATGACACGAGATCATGTCATATGTATCTAATATTTGTTGAGTTGGATGATTAGTAGCATATGTCCTTAAAATGGTAACATATGTTCTTATTAAAGTCTACATAAGTCCAAAGTGGTAATGCCTCAACAATTGCGAAAGAATACGTCTCAAGTATGAATAGGTGGAAGGTTTTCCCTCTAAAACAGATTTATGTATGCTCAGTAAATAAGACGAACATGATGTTGAGCCAACTCAATTTTGGATGATGAAATCATATATTAATCTAAAGTTTGTGGTTCATCTAATGCAAACCAAAACAAAATCATTAGCTCGATATAGTAATTTATTTAAAGTATTAGAAGAATTTAAAGCTAATAGATAAAAAAAATCCAAATAAATTTATTGGTGTGTGGAGAATATAAAGGGAGTCAACCGGAATCTTTATTAAGGTTCTCTGATTCCGACATTTCTTTTGCATGGAAAAGAAGGGTGGGGATTGATGACCCCAATGTAGGAATTTCTGTGATTAAGGATCAAGATTGAAGATGCTAGGGTACATACTAGTTGCTAAAATCTTTTTTAATCATGCTACTATTTTTCTTAATTGCTTTCAAACAGAACATCAAATCGTTCGCTCATTTGATTTTGTTTGTTGTCTTAATATTGAGGTTATATATTGACACTCGTGTATATACTCTACCACAAAGAAACACATTCATGTATAATTTTGATCATGTTATGTTATATTTATTAATTATTTATCCATTTTAGTTAAGCTGCTATAAATGTCAAATATAAATTCCTCCCCGGCCGATTCTATGTTTTTTTTGTTAGTTAGAATTTTTTATTGGGTATTTGAGACTACTCACACAAGACTTCATGGATATATAAAGGGCTTCAACATCTATTAGATTCAAGACTTAGGTATGTTGTTGTCCGCCGAATGCCTTCCTTATGTGTTGGCTCTTAAACTATTTGTCTCAACTTCTTGAACAATACTCATTATCTCCCCCTACCCCCCTTCTAAACTTCTAAACCCTCCCAGTTGAACTTGAGTGGTAAAAAAGTGGGGCTTATGGCTTCTGAAAGTATACATTAAGACATTTCAATATCGCTGCGACAACTACAAGAGAAAGAACATGCAATTGTTTTCAACACTTATTGTGAAGAATGATTTAAACTTCTAAATGGGCTAAATATTAAATTAATTATGATGCTCGATAGAAAACGAGATTGTGTGAGGAGTGAAAATCAACGGTTTTAAAAGCCAACACCCGCCTTTACCAATGTGGGACTTAAGCGTAAAAAGGTGGGGATTAATGCCTCAATATGGCTCATGGCTTCTAAAAGTATATAGCATGAAGACATTTTAAAATTGCCGCGACGGCTACCAAGAGAAGGAACATGTAATCATTTTCAAGAATTATCAAGACTTATTGTGAAGAAAGCTTTAGACTTATGAATGAGCTAGATATTAAATCAATGATTGTGTTCGATTGCAATATTACTGCATGAAAGATTGAAATGCATAAGTAAAAAATGAAATAGAAGAGGGTCGCAGCAAGAAGAAGGAGGTGCATATTGACCTTGATAGTAACTATAATAAGCCTGTTTCTGCCTAAACCCGGGGGCCTGACAGAACCACAATAATAAAGGTAGAACATGAACACCAAGACGTATAGTGGTTCACCGTGCCATCGGAGGGCACGGCTACGTCCACTTGGAATCCAGTAGGCGTGGCCAATAAGCCATCAGGTTACAGAGATGGAATGCCTTGGATCCAAGATCCTTTGCACTAAGGGGGAAGCCTCCTATTTATAGAGAAGGAAGGCTCCCTCCTTTACAACTTCTCCAATGTGGGACACAAACCCACACTACTACACATTTCCCTACTCATGAAGCTACTTCAGGCGCCTGGTGGCACTGCTTCCGAGTGCGGCACCGGTGATGTGGAACAATGGAGATGTAGCCGGGGTGCTGGTGATCCGGTCCCGGGCCTTGGGCCGGGCCCTGGTGCACTTGCTGCGGGTCTGTGGGCCTGTTGTAGCCCCTCTGCGGCTACTGTCAACAAAGCCAAAAACAAAGCTCATTTCTCATATGATAGAGGTTTTCAAGTGGTTACCAGAACAAGAAGTATAGTTTATTATGACTTCGTACGAAGCGGATGCCCAATTAACGATAATTAAATCAAGGATAAAATAGATGCAGTTTTCACGGAGGACCCGGACCTCATTCCATTTGGTTGTCCGAATATTGACTATAAGTTAGACGTAAAGACTTAAACGTGTGAACATTATGCATCTAATCGTTTAAATAAATATAAATTATACAGAACATTTACGGATAAGATGCTGCGAGAGATGTGTATATTTACTAGGTGTATAAAGAAAGCTGGCGACACTATGAAAGATCAGAAAACTTACACCAATGCAATTCCCAAATTATACTAAATGGAATCTCAAGTTTAAAGTCGAGGTAGATGAGTTTGAAACACGTGGGTAACGAATTCGAAAAGAAGTCGAAAATGCAATTAAAACTTTCAATTATCAACAAGATTATGATCCCAATTTTTATACTTGTGTTTGCTTATTTCATATAGACTATATGGACTGACTTCATCACATTAAACATAATATTTTGGAATCAAGTTTGAATGATGCATTAGTTCATGCTATAAGAATAGGGAGAAGACCTTTTGAGATCAATAAAGATGATATAATAGAACAAATGAATGAATGATTAATGAAGATGATATATTAAAATACAAGTCTAAAGTGGAAACCATAACCCAAAAACCAGACGGGTCTATCTCATTTTATTGTCATTGTATCAAAGTCTACACACTTTTTGTTTATTTACTAACTCTTATCATTTTATAGTAATCAGTTAGTTAGTATATAAAAAATAAAAAATAAACTTGGGTATGTTGTTGTTGGAAGTATATATGGTATACCGCCAAGCACATCCGAAGACCTCGTAGACCGTGCAACCGGCGTCATAGGTCCTACTTCCAGCATCCATCGGGTAGACCAGCACCCCGACTACATCTCCATTGTTCCACATCACCGAAACCGCACTCGGAAGCCGTGCCACCGGGCTCCTAAAATAGCTTCGTCAGTAGGAAAAGTGGGTTTGCATCCCACATTGGAAACATTATAAAGGAGGGAGCTTTCCTTCCCTATAAATAGAAGGCTCCCCCTTTAGATATAAGTTAAGTTGGTTCCAAGACATTCCACCCTTGTACCACCGATGGCTTATTAGCCGGCTATAGTATATTCCAAATGGACGTAGCCGTGCCCTCCGATGGCACGGTGAACCACTATATATCCTTGTGTTCATGTTCTATCTTTATTATTGTGCTTCTGTTAGGCCTACGGGTTTGTGCAGAAACAATTGGCGCCGTCTGTGGAAATCAGTTCAAAAAGTTGTGTTGCTCTACCAGCGGGTAGAGATCTTATTCCATCGGCAAAGAAAAAAAAACCTGCTACCATCAGCCCAGTCCAATTGGGCAGCAGGCAGCCCGGCCTGGTTGGCAAGTCAACGGGTCAAGCCTGTCAACAGGGTCAACCCCGCCCGGTCAACCCAGGCGAATTCTCTAGCGCGAAGCACCCCGTGCGGCAGCCTCCTCCGAGTCCCAGCGGCTCGCCTCCGGCTGTCGAGCGGTCGTCTCCACGGTGCAGTCCCGATCGGCAAACGTAAGCTTCGTCGGAGTGAGCGGGTCCAGCAAAGTCAGCCGCCCAGTCAGCAGGACCCGGTCCAGCAGGCCAGCGGGTCAGCAGCTGAGGCCACGCTCCCTCACTCGGTCGTCTCCTCCGGTGCAGGTCACCCTCTCCTCCGATGACGTCCCGTCTCCCCACCAGCTGCGCGAGGAACTTTAGCCACCCGGTCCGACAGCATGAGGAAGTTATACTATCCCTCCGGTTCTGGTGTCCTCCGGTCAGCAGCCCCTCTCCGGTCGTCTCCTTCTTCGGGCACCTTCCTCCCCAGAGGTATCACCACGGGACCGGCCGGTCATTGTTTCTCTCTGGAATCGGTGGCTTCCTCTCCGGCGCACCGATGGGTTCGCCTCCTCCGATGCGGTCATATCCTCCGGTGTGGTACGGTCGTTGTCTCCTCCGATGCGGTACGGGTCGTCTCCTCCCCTCCTCCGGTCCGGTGCGGTCGCCTCCACTACAAGAAAAAAGAGCTTTGCCGACGAAAAAAAAAAACAGCCGATGAAACAATTTTTTCGTTGAGAATAGCCGACGAAATTTTTTTTCGTCGGAAAAAAAAAATTTCGTCGACTATTCCCATAGAATGGCCGACGATTTTTTATTTCGTCGCTAAAAATGAAAAATCGTCGGCTATTCTACAGGAATGGCCGACGAATTTTTCCGTCGTCGCTAAAATTTTTTTTCGTCGGCTATACTCCTATAATGGCCGACGATTTAAAGTTTTCGTCGGCTATACTACTTTTGGAAGATTGGCCGACGAAATTATAATTTTCGTCGGCTATAAGTCTTTATATTTTCAGATCTGGACAGAAGCTGCTCATTCGAAAAAAAACGGGAGAAAGAGTGAAAAATCTGTGGGTATTGTTGAAATCCGTCCTCTCTTACATTGTGGAGCTATATATAGGTACGTATATGTGTGTATATATATATATATATATGTTGATTTTGAGTTTTAGTTGAGTTGATTTTGAGTTTTAGTGATTTTGATATAGTAAGTGATTTTTTGTTTTGTTGTTGTTTTAGTGTTAGAATGTATGTATATATGTTGATTGTGAGTTGTAGTTGAGTTGATTTTCAGTTAGAGTATAATTATGTGTTTTAATTTAATAATGTTATTTTAATTAGTGTTAAAATATATATAAATATGTTAATTAATGGTTGTTGATAGTGTAATGAACTTAAATAATGGTTGTTAATTAATGGTATATATATATATATATGAGTTGATGTTGATAATAATATATATTGTAATATATATATGTGTTAATTAATTTATTATTAATTAAAGTTATGCATATATATTATTATCAGGCTATATATGGATCGAGATAAGAGTTGGATTTCGCTTCCAAGGAATGACCGACGATACACTACAGGAGTTGTGGATTTTATGCAGTTCGTCGAGGAAAATGCAAAGTCGAATTACCATTATTGCCCGTGCAAGAAATGTAAGTGTCGCAGTGATATGTGTCGATTTCCGATTAGGACAGTATGGGAGCACCTAAAGAGTAATGGGTTTTGGCCGAAGTACACACGTTGGATATATCACGGTGAGCCATCAGTAGATGGATCGCATGATCATGGGCAGTATTTTGAGGCGGGCAGTAGTAGTACATCCAACGATCCAACAATGGCATTCGTCAACGACGTGTTTCCTTTTGAAAGCGGTGTACGTGGGGAACAATATATGCAGGACCCGGTGCAGCCGTTCCCACAAGTTGTCAACACTGCTGCCTTTGACAAGTACAACAAACTGATTGCATTGCAACAGACCCCTGTGTCTTCAAGTTCTGAGAAGACAGTTCTTCAAAGTGTGATGGAGGTAATGAGGATTAAAGTCGAGACAAAAGGGAGCATCAGGCAAGTGGATGAATATCTACAGTACACTTCTTCGTTGTTGGAGGAGGGTCATCGTAATCCTACCAATCACCGTCAGGTCCGAAGTATCCTCAAAAATCTAGGGCTTTCCTATATTAAGATCCATGCATGCGCATTTGACTGCGTTCTCTTCTGGGGTGAAGATGCAGAAGGGAATGACCTTGCTAGCCTTGACGCATGTCCGATATGTCAGTCTGACCGATATAAGTTGATGGGAGCAGGCAATAGGAAACCTGTGAAAGTGCTTCGGTATTTTCCGTTGAGAGATAGGCTTGAGCGGTTGTACATGTCAGAAACCACCACAAAAGCTATGAGGTGGCACGGTGAGCGGGACGCGGGAGACGCAGATATCATGACACACATCTCTGACGGAGCGGCTTGGAAGCATATAAACAATGAGTTTCCTCATTTTGCGTCAGATGTCAGAAACGTCAGGCTCGGGCTCTCAACCGACGGGTTCAACCCTTTCGGCACCATGAGTCTTTCATACAGTATATGGCCGGTGGTTTTGGTACCTTACAACCTTCCTCCGTGGATGTGCATGAAGAAGGAATATAATATGTTGACGTTGTTGATTCTGGGGCCTGGTTACCCAGGGAAATGTCTCGATGTGTATATGAGACCATTGATTGAAGAGCTTAAGGTATTGTGGGACGTTGGTCATCCCACTTTTGACAAGTACAAGCAGGAGACGTTCCACATGCATGCCATGGTTATTGGTACCATCAGTGATTTTCCTGCTTATGGCATGTTGTCGGGCAGCGTTGTTAGGGGATACAAGGCTTGTCCAGAGTGCCTCAGCGATTATGGGAGCACCCCTCATTGCAACAAGATATGCCGAATGGGTCATCGTGTGTTCCTTCCGGCGGATCACCACTGGCGTTCCAACACTGCTGCATTTGATGGAACCGAAGAACACGGCCGTGCTCCCAGAAGATGGACAGGAAGAGAAATTTTAGCAAGACTTAATGAGTACGATTTTGGGCCCCTCAGCAATCATCCCGATATTGTAGCGGAAATACCTGAAAGGCCTGAGGAGTACAAATTCTGGACACATAGGAGCATATTGTGGGAACTCCCGTACTGGTGTGAGTTGCTGATACGTCACTTCCTAGACGTTATGCACATAGAAAAAAATGTTTCTGAAAGTGTGGTGGGCACAACGCTGAACTTGGAGGGGAAGACGAAAGACGGTCCTAAGGCTCGCACTGATCTGCAAAACATGAATATCAGAAAACCACTATGGTTGAAACAAGGGAAGAGAAAAATGCCTCAAGCTCCTTACACCGTCAAGCCTGAGCATAAATCAGAAATTTTGCATTGGATAAGTCAGGCCAAGTATCCTTCAGGCTTTGCTGGAAATATAGCCAAGTGTGTCAACAGACAATGCAACAATCTGTACGGGTTGAAAAGTCATGACAATCATATCCTGCTACAACGTCTCTTCCCTGTTTTCATTCGACCGTTCCTTCCCCGTCACGTTGTGGAGCCGTTAGTAGCGTTGGCAAGATTTTTCCAGAAGGTATGCACACGGGAAGTGAGAAAATCTGACCTCCGGGATATGCAACAAGACATCGTTCATATCATGTGTAAATTTGAGATGATATTTCCTCCAAATTTTTTCGACATCATGCCTCACCTCATGATCCATCTTCCTCTGCAGTTGTTGCTTACCGGTCCTGTGCACTTCACTTGGATGTATCCGATGGAAAGGTACGTATTTTACACCTTATGTTAATTTCCTCATCAATATATGTGATATAGTGTTAATGTATTATCATAACACTTTAAAAACTTGATTTATAGGCAACTTGGACAATACGGTGGTTTTGTCCAAAACAGATCCGCACCTTAAGGATGTATAGCTGAAGCATATATTGCGCACGAGTGCGTCACCTACATGAAGTTGTATTTCGGAGCGTTACAGGAAAGCATACAGGAAGATGTACCGTCTCAGTTCAATCTTTCCATACTCTCCGACGATGTTGTACTCGGTGGAAACATGCCAGTTTCCTACAAGTTGGAAAGATTATGAGGTAGCCATTGCACATTGGTGGGTACTAATCAACTGTCCAGAAGTTCAGTTTTGGAAGGACATACATCTACGCTGTGAAGGAGTAGCAGGTGATCGCGATTACCACAACCAGACATTCGCAGAGTATTTCGGCCGCTGGGTACGTACCTTTAACACTATTCTATACGTGTTCATATATTATTGTGTATATTTATTCATATTTATAGTTGATTCTGATGGTTGCAGTTGGACCTTATTGCAAATGATAATCACCCAAATTGGTCGCACGAACTTAGACTTTTAGCGAGGAGGCCGGTCTATTCAAAAGTTTATGCGACGTGCAAGGTGAATGGTGTGTTATTTCGATGTGAAGACAGAGACCGCAGACTGAAAACTCAAAATTCAGGGGTTATGGCACATGGTGGGGATGGTGGAGTTGACTATTACGGTGTTCTCCATTCAGTTGTGGAACTGCATTACGGGGAAGGCATGAAAGTGCACTTTTTCAAGTGTAGATGGTTTGACACACTGCCGCAGAGCATGAAAACCGATCAATACGGCGTAAGTTCTGTGAACACTAGTACATCATGGTATGAGGACGACCCGTTCGTTTTAGCCACATGGGTGAAACAAGTGTTTTATCTTGATGATCTCGCCAAGGGTGACCCGTGAAAAGTAGTCAACACTATCCACCATCGCAACATTTACCGGGCGTCTACACTTGGAGTGGCTGAAGAGAACGAGGAAGGGGGCACCGCGTATCAAGAGCCCAACTCAAACGGTATTCCTGACTCCTCTTTTATTCGTCTAGACACGCCGGTGCGAATTCGACGTGAAGAGCCACTGCTTGTTGATGTTGATCCAACTGAAGAAACTAACGAGGACTCTAGTGGTGAGGAAAGACATAGATTACCCCTATCGAGCAATTCAGAAACCGAAGAAGACTCATCCGATGATTCCGATTACAATCCGACGGATTAAGTAATTTAAATGATGTAATCCTTTCATTTGTAATCAACTCATTTCTAATGAACGGGCGTGGGGATGAGCCTCCCAGCTAGGCTGGGTTCCAAACCCCTTAAACAAAAATTTGAAATATGTTGACTGTTGGGTTTCTGGTTTTTTATGTTCAATTTTGGTTATATGTGAACAGGACATCGGAATAGGAGAGGTGTAAAACCACTGATTTTTTTGGTTTTTTTTTCATAGAATAGCCGACGAAAATGCATTATTTCGTCGGCTATACTCCTAATGGCCGACGAAAAATGAATTTTTTCGTCGGCTATACTTAGAATAGCCGACGAAAAATTCATTATTTCGTCGGCCATAAGTTTTTTAAAAATAAATATTTTATTTTTTACCGAAAACGACAAAAGAATAGCCGACGAATACTAGGTTTTATTTCGTCGGCTATGATTAAAAAAAAAACAAAAAATGAGCAGCTTCCATTTTCTATCACTGTCGACAAACCATTGCTTCATCCTTCAAATGCAAATGTGTCGTGAAATAAGATATGACCGAAATATTGAAAAACGTCTACGGTTGAAAAATGAGAAGATTCCGACAAAATCAGTGTGCCGAAAATTGCGGTTAACTATTTTTTACTGCCGTTTTCCTATTGGTAGCCTGACGGTCGGTAAATATTTTGATGAAAATTTTTATACGATTAGTTGCGTCTCATCAATCTGAAACTATTCTATGTTGAAGGTCAGGCCAAAAAAGGTCATTTAGACGGGCCAATTTCCGTTTTAAAGCGTTTAGAAGTTTGACTTTGCAGTTTGACCGTTCCGATCGAGCCTTTAACGTTGTCAGATGTAGTTGGATTTTTTTTCATACATGTATTTAATCTTAACGGTGATATCTGACGTTGGAATAGATTTTCCGAACTTTTAGATTCAAAATCGGAACATATGCACTAATGTTCCTTAACTTGTTTACTAAGTGTTTAAATGAATGTATAGTTTCAAATAGTTACTATACGTAGACACTTCAAATGCAAATGTGTCGTGAAATAAGATATGACCGAAATATTAAAAAACGTCTACGGTTGAAAAATGAGAAGATTCCGACAAAGTCTGAGTGCCGAATATTGCGGTTAACTGTTTTTTACTGCCGTTTTCCTATGGGTAGCCTGACGGTCGGTAAATATTTTAAGGAAAATTTTTATACGATTAGTTGCGTCTCATCGATCTGAAACTATTCTCTGTTCATGATCAGGCCAAAAAACGTCATTTAGATGGGCCAATTTCCGTTTTAAAGCGTTTAGAGGTTTGACTCACCCGGTTGACCGTCCCGATCGAGCCTTCAACGTTGTCAGATGTAGTTGGATTTTTTTTCATACATGTATTTAATCTTAACGGTGATATCTGACGGTTGGAATAGATTTTCCCAACTTTTAGATTCAAAATCTAAACATATGCAGTAATGTTCCTTAACTTGTTTACTAAGTGTTTAAGTGAATGTATAGTTTCAAATAGTTACTAGATGTAGACTCTTCAAATGCAAATGTGTTGTGAAATAAGATATGACCGAAATATTGAAATACGTCTACGGTTGAAAAATGAGCAGATTCCGACAAAATATTTTGAGAAAATGTTGCGGTTAACTGTTTTTTACTCCCGTTTTCCTATGGGTAGCATGACGGTCGGTAAATATTTTGAGAAAAATTTTTATACGATTAGTCGCGTCTCATCGATTTGAAACTATTCTCTGTTCAAGATAAGGCCAGAAAACGTCATTTAGACGGGCCAATTTCCGTTTTAATTTATAGGGTTTAGAGGGTTGACTTCGTAGTTTGACCAAGAGTTTGGCCGACGAAATATTTTATTTCGTCGGCTAAACTTTTGCCATCCGCTTATTGTCCGCCGTTGGATGGCTCAGATCCAACGGCTGTGATTTTCCAAAGTATAGCCGACGAAATATTTAATTTCGCCGGCTAAACTCTAGTGATCCGCGCCTTTTCATTTTTCGCCGTTGGATGGGGGAGATCGGACGGTTCCTGAGCGCGTAAACTATGGCCGACGAGTTTATAGATTTCGTCGGCTATACTTAAGTATAGCCGACGAATTAAAGCATTTCGTCGGCTATGCTTAAGTATAGGCGACGAAATCTTTTTAATTCGTCAGCTATACTATCGGGTATAAGTTTGTTGCAGCCGAACCCTAGCCTCCATTTGCTGCATTTTTCCAATCCGGCCCTCCTCCCTCGGTTTCCTCCAATCCGGCAGCGCCCCGGCCCCTCCTCCACTTCGGCGGCGCCCCGCCCCGGCCCTCCTCCCTCTTCCTCCTCCCTAGTCCGGCCGGCCTCCTTCTCCTCTGCAAAATCAATGTAAGTTTTTTTTTTTTTTTTCATTTATGTTAATTAATTGTTAATTTAGTTATAATTGTTAATTTAAGTATAATTTATGTTAATTTATGTATTTATGTTAATTTAGGTATAATTTATGTATTTATGTTAATTTAGGTATAATTTAGGTATTTATGTTAATTTACGTAAATTTAGGTATTTATGTTAATTTACGTAAATTTTAGGTATTTATGTTAATTTATGTATAATTTAGGTATTTATGTTAATTTAGGTATAATTTAGGTATTTATGTTAATTTAGGTAAATTTTAGGTATTTATGTTAATTTAGTTATAATTTAGGTATTTATGTTAATTTAGGTAAATTTTAGGTATTTATGTTAATTTAGTTAAATTTTAGGTATTTATGTTAATTTAGTTATAATTTAGGTATTTATGTTAATTTAGGTAAATTTTAGGTATTTATGTTAATTTAGATAAATTTTAGGTATTTATGTTAATTTAGGTAATTGTTTTCAAATTTATTTTAATTGTATCATTTATACGTATAAATTGGTTTTTTAATTATATGAATTGATAATTTAATTGTATAATTTAGCTTAATTATATTTAATTAGAATTTATTCTTTAATATAATATAATTTAATATGTTAGTATATAAATTGTTATATTAAAATATGTTAGTATTATTTGTTATTATATTAATTAGAATTTTTTATTTAATATAATATAATTTAATATCAATTAATGTATTAATGTCTCGGGCTTTAGATGGCCGATGCATTAAGAAACCTATTCGGAGGCCGTCGTGGCGGCAGATTTAGAGGCGGTTCTAGAAATTCCGGCGGTTCCGCAGACTCCGAGAGGACCGCTAGCCAGCCTGAGAGGACCACTAGCCAGCCGCGGAGGAGTGTAGATTCATCCCAGCCGCAGAGGACTGTGGATGCAGACCAGCCGCGACGGAGTGTGAGTGCTCGGCACCAGACCCTTCTCCAGGCGGGGCGGCCGTCGAGCACTTCACTTCCGCCTGTCGGTCCCTCTGTGGCTCCGATGTTTAGTCGGCAGTTGTTTCACGAGGAGATAGCTGCCGACGTTCCTCAGGTTCGTATGCCTGAGGTTCATCGGGAGCCGATGCCGAGTCCGACTCAGTCTGCTGCTGACTCGACTGAGGCTCCTACTCTCCCAAACCAGCTATTCCTCCAGTACAACATTCCGGCGATACCGGAGGTCGACTATCAGGGTGTGCCCTTATGGCCGGATATGCCTCAGTACGTTAGTGCTGCGGAGGCATACCGGCACCAGTCATTTGAGGACCCTGACCACCTTATTTCGGCGAGGAGAAAAGGGAAGTCGACAGACGAGTCATCCACTTCAGGTAACATTTGATTTTATTAATTAAATGTTTTATTAAAATTAACGCACTAATATTTAATTTTATTAACCAATCGTCGTTTTTGTGATAGGGACAGCCGCTAGCAGTTCACGGAGGAATACGAGAGGTGTCATATGTTTTGACACGCTCAGGAGAACTGTTGAGCGCAGCGGGAGGATTCAGATCAACGAACCTCCAAATCAGGAGGTTCAGGGGAAGAAAAAACGCGACTACTCGGGTTGCGTGGGGTCAGTGATTAGGGACAGAGTCCCTATGTTGTGGACCCGGTGGGCTGATGTGCCCCAAGAGATCAAGAGAGAGGTGAACATTGCCGCGGCGGTGAGTAATTTAAAAAATTTAATTTATTTATCGTAATATTTAATAATTTTCGGTATTATTACAATTGTAAAACTAATAAAATATTATTTTTCAGACATTCTTCGAGATTGCCGAACACAGGCGGGATTGGGCGGACAACCAGCAGACCTTGAGGTACGTTTGTTTTTATGATATTATAATTATCTTATAATTATTAATATTTTATGATATTAATAATATTTCTAATGCACTTTTGTTTTTTTCGTAGGTTCAAAGAGTGGAAGAACGAGCTGCGTTCCCACTATAACGAGTACGACCACCTTGGTAGTATGGGCACTCCCAGGGAGTTCGTGTTCCGCGAGTACGAGTGGCGTTGGTTGAAGACAGTAGTCTTCAACAACCCAGTTATGCAGGTAAATACTAAACTTCCGTAAAAATGTTTATTTTGTTAATATTTTAATTATTAATTTAATTATTTTATAATTATTACACTAATATTTTCTGATGCATTTTTCTAATATTTTATTATTTGTTTGAAGGAACGGTCTCGGATAAACTCTGCGAACCGCCGCCGGAACACAACCCCCCATCATGCTGGTTCACGGCCGTTTGCACAGTATCAGGAGGAGGCGCTCAGAGATCATCCTGATAGCAACCCGTACGTGGAGACGTTTAAGATCGCTTATCCACAAGCGACAGAACAGCTCGTAAGTCGTTCATTACAATTTTAAAATTTTAATTATTAATTTTACTTAATTATATATTTGTTATAATATTAATTTTTTTTCCCGTCCACTTAGGAGAGGGTCAACCGGGCCGAAGAAGAGGTGCTCCAGCAAGTAGTTCGGGAGACACAACCGAACATTTCAGAGGCAGATCTGGAAGAAGCCATGCGCCATGTCGACCGGTCCAGTGTCCAAACGGCAGCGAGGATCTTCGACGCAGCCTTCCCAAACCGGACAAACAACTTCTACTGCCGGGGTTTGGGAAGTTCTGGACTAGGGCTTCTGAAGACCACTAAGGGAGGTCAGAAGAAGGGAGGCGGGGAGAGCCAGCATATGAGGGGGGAAGTGCAGCGATTGGCCGCAGAATTGGCGACCTCGTCTCAGACAGTACAGGAGCTGCGCCGCAGCACACAGCAGTATCAGGACGAGACGCGCCGCAGATCACAGCAGTATAAGTTGGATGTGGTCGCTTGGCATGCCGAATGCGAAAGAATTCGGCAACACAACTACGACGGCCAACAAAACTGGTGCTATGACCTGTTCGCGGCACAACAACAAGGCCTTCCAACCCCGCCCCCGTTGCAGCGGTTAGCGGAACCTCCAATGCCTCAACCTCCCGTGTTCGGTCAGCAGGATGACGAGCCTGATGGACAGCAGGATGCTGGGGATGACCTGCTGGACTTTAGTAGTTTAGGTGATGATTAGGGTTTAGGGTTTATGTATATTAGAACGAATTTAATAAAAATGGTATTTAGACGTGTTTCTTGTTGGTGCAAATGCATGCAATGTTTTTGTGATTTGCAGGTTGCTTGGAATGGTAATTTAGAAAATAAATTAATTTTTTTTTTCCCAAAAGTAAGAAAAGCCGACGATTTTTGGCATTATTTCGTCGGCTATAATAACTATAGCCGACGAATTTTACCAATTTTCGTCGGCTATACATATTATAGCCGACGAAAATTACATTATTTCGTCGGCTATAACTAATTAATTCCTATTAAATATTAATATATTTCGAGGAAATAGCCGACGAAAATTTATAGAATCGTCGGCTATTGTTAACAACCAATAGCCGACGAAAATTTATTAATTCGTCGGCTATAGGTTGTTAACAATAGCCGATGAAATGCATAATTTTCGTCGGCTATACTTAATGAATTTCGTTGGCCATACTCGAAAATACCCGACGAAATTCGTCGGCAATTTGTCCCAGGTTTGGCCGACGAAAAATATTTTCGTCGGTACAGTCGTCGGCCATACTCTACTATAGCCGACGAATTCGTTTTTTTCGTCGGCCATTAGTATAGCCGACGGAGTTGTTCCGACGACGTATAGCCGACGAAAATTTCGTCGGCAGATGGTATAGCCGACGAAATTTAGCCATAGCCGACGAAATTTTTTTCGTCGGCTATTCATCCGGATCTGGTAGTGCTCCCTCCTCTAGTGGCGTCGTCTTTTCCGGGCATGAGACGGGAAAGAGAGAAATGAGAAAGCATGCAGAAGAGCGGGAAAAACAGAAGGAGAAGAAGAAGAGAAAAGGGCGGGAAAGAAAGAATTCGAAAAAAAAAAAAATCAGCGGGTCATCTTCATCAGCCCGGTCAGCACGGGTCAGCAGATGGGCCGGGTCGGGTTGGGCAGCAGCAGCGGGTATGTGCATACAATCTTCTCTGGACACCCAAATATCTCCTTTGGGCACCCACTGCTCCAAACAGCAAATCGACCTGCTCACTTCCAGCAAAGCTAAGTCTTTAATTCCCTGCTGCAATATAACCGTATACGCATGCTTCACCTGTGCATAATCTGTTTGGGAATATTGATAATTAGACATGTGATAAAAGCACGAGCATGGTGCAGGATGCATCGCATATCATTATGCGTTTATCAGTGCTGCACATATCATTATGCATCGGTGCACGTATTTCAGTGCATGACATTACAATGCATCGCATATCAGTATGCATCGCATCTCAGTGCGCGCATCAGTATGCATCGCATTCGCATCTCAGTACGCGCATCAGTATGCATCGCATTAGAATGCACATTACCCCACGCTTATTCCAGCACAAGCTGGGCCGAACCACCGGGCTACTCCCCGGCCTGCCTCACCGTTGGCAGCAATTGTACTGGGGGACTCGTTCCGACATGGCAGTCCACCGGTCGAGTCCTCACATCATCATCCCATGCACTCGTCCGGGTTTCACCCCGCTCCACATTTATTGCATGGGCACCCCGGTTCCGCACCGCTGCGCCAGAGCCTCGACCCCTGCACCACAGCTCACGCTAGCACCTCACCTCCAGCCTCGTGAGCTCGGCTGCTCAGTCTATCAGCTCACCCTCCGGCCCGGTGCTCAGTCAAATCTCCAGCACAGACTTGGGGAACTACTACTGGGAGCACATCAGTAACACTCGAGCGGAGGGGTGGGACTCGGCATTCGAATGCCCGGTAAGAGCCCAATCTCACTTAGGGACTTGGGGGACTGGTAGTAATAGGGGTGACTCGGTCACCACCTAAGCTTGGTGGCACATGATGATTAACTCCCCAAGTAAGATTGCACTCTTACTCGGGAACTTGGGGGACTTGTTGGAAGTATATATGGTACACCGCCAAGCACATCTGAAGACCTCGTAGACCGTGTAACCGGCGTCATAGGTCCTACTTCCGGAATCCATCGGGTAGACCAGCACCCCGACTACATCTCCATTATTCCACATCACCGGAACCGCACTCGGAAGCCGTGCCACCGGGCTCCTAAAATAGCTTCGTGAGTAGGAAAAGTGGGTTTGCATCCCACATTGGAAACATTGTAAAGGAGGGAACCTTCCTTCCCTATAAATCGAAGGCTCCCCCCTTAGATATAAGTTAAGTTGGTTTCAAGGCATTCCACCCTTGTACCACCGATGGCTTATTAGCCGGCTATAGTATATTCCAAGTGGACGTAGCCGTGCCCTCCGATGGCACGGTGAACCACTATATATCCTTGTGTTCATGTTCTATCTTTATTATTGTGCTTCTGTTAGGCCTAAGGGGTTTGTGCAGAAACAGTTATTATGAGAGTTGTAAATCATGATGAATCATACATATATGCCAGCTAAATACCAATCGACTTGTGACTATTATTGTTTTCTCCTACATTTCTCCATTCTAATTTTTTTAAGAAGCAAAATAAAGGCTAATTCATTCCCCTTAATTCAAAAATTTATTGAATGTAAAACAAAAATATACATAAAAAAGGGGACTAGACCAAAACGTCCTAAAAAAACAGTAAACAATAAAACATTTTAGAAAACAAACTAAAACCAAAGAACAAACATACCGAACCCTAAAATAAGGAATCGAAGCTAATCACGGCCGTAAGTTCTACTGTGAAAGCATAAATCTCATCCCACTATATATATAACCAACATTAAGCGCACCATAATTGGCCAAAACATCTGCAACTGTACTGCCTTCTCCGTAAATATGAGTGACTCTAAACTGAATGTAAAGAATAATAAATAGACAATTAGTTTAAGCAATTCTCAACCTCCATGGGTTTAATAAAGGATTCTTGAAATAGTGTACCACAAGAGATAAATCAGTCTCAAGCCAAATATGAATCCACCTCTTTACCCATGCAATCTTGATGACTAGATAGCCTCAATAAATACTAACACTTTAGCATCAATTGCACTCGAGGCTTCCACTCTCTTGGCAAAAGCACCCAAAAATTATTCATCAAAACCCGTAAAAATGCCACCAAAACCTGCATATCAGAGAGTAGAAAGAACCATCAGTATTAATCTTTTATCAACTGAGAGGAGGATGAACCCATTGAACAAGAATATATTTTGGGGCTTTCAAACCTAGAGTTGAGAGACTAAGTACATGAAACATAATATGCACTGTCACATCCCGAACCCGATTTTAATTGTGTTAATTATATAAGTTTCTCGTAAATTACTAAAAGCATGAATTACGAATAATTGGAAGTTTGTTCGATGATTAAATTCGAAAATGTTTTAAATTTTAATAGGAGGGAAAGTTGACTTGGTGATCCGTTATAATTTTTGAAAAGTTTTCTTCATGAAAGTTGTAGAGCGCGACGATACGAGTTCGTAGACACGCGGCACACGTGAAACGGAAGTCGTAGGAAAAAGTTATGACGTGAAATTGGGAAAGGAATTTCCGGAAACGAGCGGAACGTTCTGGATCGGGGAATATTTTTAGAAAGGAGGGAATATTCCATTTTATTGTTTTTTTTATTTTCTTCTTTCTCTCTCTCCCCGATCGGGCTCGAGCCCGAGCTCCCGAGAGGCGCCGCTCTCGGCTCCTCGCCGTCCGGCCACCAATCGGAGCGCCACCGGTCGGGTTCGATTCGTCTCCCATCCCTCATCACGTCTGCAGTGGTGGTTCGAGACGAATCGCAGTCGTTTGGACGATTTTAGCCCGGGAAGGGTTCGACACAGTCGAACCGGAGCTCGCCGATCCGGCCACCTCCTGACCCGATTTTAGGGGGGAAAGGAAGGCATCGACGCGTATGACCTCTCCACGAAAGGAATTGATCCGTTGGGATCCAGGTAAGGAGAAATTAGGATTGAAAAATTTTAGGGTTTTTGATTCCCGAATCGGAGGTTATGAAATTTGTGTTTTTGATGTAATTGGAGGGTAAATTCGTGCCTAGAACTTGGAATTGAGTCGATAAGGAGCTGTTTGATGGTTAATTGGTTGATTTTGGTGAGAATTTGGAGTTTGGGACGTTGGACCGCCGTCTGGGCCGCCGGTTGCGGCGGAGGAGGCCCCCAATGACGGTGGGGACGACGGAAATGGAGTCCTGAGGTTGTGGTGGTGATTTCGGGTTAATTTGGGAACCGGTAGTGATGTTTTTGGCCTCTGTGGCAGGGCTGTCGGCGGCGGTGGCGGCGGCGCTGCTGCTGCTGGCGGCGAAAGGTAAAAAGGAAGGTAAAAAGGTGAAAAGTAAAATGGTAAAAAGTGAATGGTAAACAGTAAATTAGTAACTCAGTAAATAGTAAATAGTAACTCAGTAAAAAGATAAATAGTAACAGTAAAAGGTTAAACAGTAAAGTGAATAGTAAGTCTGATTTTTGACCGTTGACTTTCTGAAAGAGTTGAAATTTGTTAAAAAAATGGGGTTTTACGCCAAAATTAGCGACCAAAGAATTGGTCGAACTTTGTTCCCAGTGGGTGGGTGTTGGCGGTTTGGGAGCAAAGACATTTTATTTGGTTTTGGGTTACTTATGAACTGTTTCGGAAGTTTCCGAGGGAAATTTCCGGGACGGGTCATCTCAATTGGTATCAGAGCCAAGTTCAACCCTCGGACCATGATTCTGATTGGTTTTCACGAATTTCGAGTACTCTAGTAGTTTTGTTGGAATTCCTTCGTATTTGTGTAGGTAATACAAATTGAACCAGCTGAAATTAAACTGAAATTACTTTATTTTAATTTCGGTTATATGCATGCTTTATTTGTGATTGGTATATTAAGCTTTGAGCGGGATATGATTCCTTGAGGTTAAGGAATAGTAATAAATTCTTGGTGGTCAATACGTTGATGATTAGAATTTTTATTAGAAATGTTTTCTTAGAAATGTGTGTGTGTGTGTTGTTGGTGATTAGAATTTTTATTTTTGTTTTCTTTCTTTAACACTAATGCGTACATAAACATTTGATCAACATGGAAAATGTATATTATTGAAATGGAGTTTATTTTAATTAAATGATTTGAGAAGTATGAATAATTATATGCTCAATAAGTATGATTTGAGGAGTGTTTTATTAAAATGAAAAGTAATATGAGAAAAAAAAACAGAGATACAGTTTTGGAGATTTTATATATTCCTTGATTTAGTTTGAGAATGATTTATATTATCAAAGAGGGATGATTTCTTTCGAATATATTTTATTGGTTTACTGTTAAACTGATTTGATTAACAGTAATGCTGTTTTTATGGATTTTGATATTTCTTTGAGAAATGAGATTTCCATGGGATTTCATATTTTAGAAATATTTTGAGTATGTTAATCAGTAGACCGGAATGAAATTCCGGGGATTTTGTTGAGTTTATTATTGATGATTTTTCTGACATGCGAGGCATGTCGATCGGATGTACGTATATTTGATTTGATTTGACGGCATGGTGATTTGCCGGATAGTTCTGATTTGACGGCATGTGGATTTGCCGGGGAGTCATGGTTTTATATGGAGGCTATTATATTGTTATGTTTTTATGAGCCTCAGATGGTTGTTGATTTATCAGGGAAATGTATTTCGAGATTTGTTTTTTTTTTTTTCACCACACGATGGTCCACGTGATTATTATATTGATGCTAGCTAGCGGTGCCTCATCCCACGCGAGGTGACGACTTGACCGTATGGGTCAGATTCACGCTCGGTGGTCGACGTATGGTTGTATATATTGAGGCGGAGACGTGTCTAGGTGGTAGACTTAGACACGGGGGGAGTCAATAGGGCTCTCGGACCAGAGCCTGACGAGGCTCCAGAGGGTCCACGTTATTATTATATTGATGCTAGCTAGCGAGGCCTCATCCCACGCGAGGTGACGACTTGACCATATAGGTCAGATTCACGCTCGGCGGTCGACGTAGGGTTGTTTATATGGAGGCAGTGACGTGTCTAGGTAGTAGACTTAGACACGGGGGGAGTCAATAGGGCTCTCGGACCAGAGTCTGACGAGGCTCCAGTGGTGGGTAGACATTTCCCTGTTGCATGGCCAATGAGATTTGGTCATGAGGATGTTTTTCATTGTGATTGCGGGAATATTTCCTCTGTGAAGCTTTCAGTTTTAATAAATTCCCGCATCAATTTATGGAGATTTTTATATTATTATATGACGTGATTGAGATTTTTGTACGATTATATGATGTGGCTTCGGGAATATTTCATTTATGAGACTTTCAGCTTTTGATAGATTCCCGAAGCAGTGAATTAAGATTTCTATATTTTTATATTATCTAGTTTCGGGAATATTTCCTCTATGAGGCTTTCGGTTTTAATAGATTCCCGAACCAGCAGGGCTTAACTTTTTACATTTTGTGTTTCAGTTATAACTTTGTTTTTAAACTCAAAATTATTCATTCTTAATCCTACGTTATGATTTGATTAGTACTTGGACAGAGTTATATTATTTTGGTTTATTTGATTTGGAAAATAAATTTTTCAATGGTTCCTCAATATCTTTTCTTGATGTATTGGGTTACTTAACTAAGGCCTTATGAATTGCTTAGGAATTGGGTTATTAATTGGATGTAAATATGGAAAATCTGTATGAGATCATATAGTTATCAGTTTCAGAGTGTATGAAAAGATAGATTGTTCAGATTAAGACTACTTTGCGAGTTCTGGGCTGTTGGGTACTAGAATTGAGTTTATTTATGGTGACTGGGGTTGAGCTGTTTTTTGTGTGTGATTTTAATCCAGAACTTTTGGTAAGTTACTTATGAATAACATGAATAGTAGTGATTATATGAAATTGAGGATTCGGTATCATAGATTGCCTATGAATTGTGTTATGCTGCTATTTTTAGTTTGGATTTGATTTGGAATCGAACTCCTTTTTGTTTAAATTTTGGGTAGAATTGTTTCCCAATGTTTATACTATTGATGTGGAGAATTTGTGTTGTTTGGTAAAGTTTTAAGTGTTCATAGCAAAAATCATAGCTACGTCGATGGAACATCAATTTTTAATATCAATTTGATAGAGATATTATTCTATGAGTGTGTTGCGGAACAGGAAATTCCCATGCATTTGGTAAGGCTACTTATTTATCAATATTTTCTGAAGTTAAAGGTAACGAATTTGGCAATTTGGCCTGATTACATGGCTTTACTCTCATGTGTTCTATGGTGGATGCACGACCTTAGGGAGAAGCTTGTCATGGTTGGTGTATGCATGTCTAATGTTGGTATGCTTCAAATTATTTACTGATTGGTATATGCTTGTTTAATTGTCATTATGTTCCGCTTGGCCGTGGTTTCCCTTGGTGTGAACTTGAGATTGGTTTGAACATGTAGATTTTTGCATGAAAATAGAGACGATTTTGTAGCGGATTATGCGTACAAAATATAAGTATATATATCTATATTATCAGGGAAAATGAGAGGAAATAAATGTGATTGGGGAAATGAAGGATACATAATAGGCACATGAATGCATTCTTACGCCTTAAGCAGGATGATTGATGTTCAGACTAGAAGTGGGAATTTCGAGGACGAAATTTTATAAGGGGGGAGGAATTGTCACATCCCGAACCCGATTTTAATTGTGTTAATTATATAAGTTTCTCGTAAATTACTAAAAGCATGAATTACGAATAATTGGAAGTTTGTTCGATGATTAAATTCGAAAATGTTTTAAATTTTAATAGGAGGGAAAGTTGACTTGGTGATCCGTTATAATTTTTGAAAAGTTTTCTTCATGAAAGTTGTAGAGCGCGACGATACGAGTTCGTAGACACGCGGCACACGTGAAACGGAAGTCGTAGGAAAAAGTTATGACGTGAAATTGGGAAAGGAATTTCCGGAAACGAGCGGAACGTTCCGGATCGGGGAATATTTTTAGAAAGGAGGGAATATTCCATTTTTATTGTTTTTCTTATTTTCTTCTTTCTCTCTCTCCTCCCTTTTCTCTCTCCCCGATCGGGCTCGAGCCCGAGCTCCTGAGAGGCGCCGCTCTCGGCTCCTCGCCGTCCGGCCACCAATCGGAGCGCCACCGGTCGGGTTCGATTCGTCTCCCATCCCTCATCACGTCTGCAGTGGTGGTTCGAGACGAATCGCAGTCGTTTGGACGATTTTAGCCCGGGAAGGGTTCGACACAGTCGAACCGGAGCTCGCCGATCCGGCCACCTCCTGACCCGATTTTAGGGGGGAAAGGAAGGCATCGACGCGTATGACCTCTCCACGAAAGGAATTGATCTGTTGGGATCCAGGTAAGGAGAAATTAGGATTGGAAAATTTTAGGGTTTTTGATTCCCGAATTGGAGGTTATGAAATTTGTGTTTTTGATGTAATTGGAGGGTAAATTCGTGCCTAGAACTTGGAATTGAATCGATAAGGAGCTGTTTGATGATTAATTGGTTGATTTTGGTGAGAATTTGGAGTTTGGGACGTTGGACCGCCGTCTGGGCCGCCGGTTGCGGCGGAGGAGGCCCCCAATGACGGTGGGGACGACGGAAATGGAGTCCTGAGGTTGTGGTGGTGATTTCGGGTTAATTTGGGAACCGGTAGTGATGTTTTTGGCCTCTGTGGCAGGGCTGTCGGCGGCGGTGGCGGCGGCGCTGCTGCTGCTGGCGGCGAAAGGTAAAAAGGAAGGTAAAAAGGTGAAAAGTAAAATGGTAAAAAGTGAATGGTAAACAGTAAATAGTAAATAGTAACTCAGTAAATAGTACATAGTAACTCAGTAAAAAGATAAATAGTAACAGTAAAAGGTTAAACAGTAAAGTGAATAGTAAGTCTGATTTTTTACCGTTGACTTTGTCCGTTGACTTTCTGAAAGAGTTGAAATTTGTTAAAAAAATGGGGTTTTACGCCAAAATTAGCGACCAAAGAATTGGTCGAACTTTGTTCCCAGTGGGTGGGTGTTGGCGGTTTGGGAGCAAAGACATTTTATTTGGTTTTGGGTTACTTATGAACTGTTTCGGAAGTTTCCGAGGGAAATTTCCGGGACGGGTCATCTCATGCACCCTTGTAGTCACCCAACACGGAGAAAACTTAAGAGATACAGATCTCGAAAAGCTATTAGGAAAATATGCTTGAATCTGAATAAATCAAAGACAATCTCTTAAAACTTAATTTTGTCTCTTTATCCAAATGTACCAGATAACATTGCAAATTGTAAAATTCCACAACCAAGTTCATGCTAGAGTTACTTAATGACATTATTTGATTTATATGTATTGTCGGTAGTGTTGTGTGGAAGCGGTCAACTGTCTCACACACACGAGTCCAACAATGTCGATACTTCCCGAATTTAGCCATATGTTGAAGCTCAAGTATGAGGTTTTAATACAGAAGGCCTCGCCATTAGTGTATATGGTATTATTCCTTATAATCCGATGATAATTCACTTTTCTAATATGGGATTCCAAATGGCTCTAATCTAAGCCAAACTTCTCCGACAATCTTCACTTTGGCATGATTCAAGCCAATTTCCAATTGTCTCACGATCTAAATACCAATAGCTCCTCATCGACTACACGCATCCAATTCCAAATCTTGTATCACAATTCAAACATGGGATCCACCCATTTCGATCATGTGAGACACCAAGTCTCAAGCATAACTTAGGCTGTGATACCAATTGTTGTGCAGAAGCGGGCCAAAAGTCTCGCACACACGAGTTCAACAATGCCGATATATACTTCTCCCACTTTAGCCACCCGTTGAAGCTCAGGTATGAGGTGTTAACACACATTAGTGTGTGTGGTATCATTCTTAACAACCCAAAAATGACTCTTCAATTTAACAGTGTGAGATCCCAAATGACTCTAATCTAAATCAAATTATAGCTCTGCCACCACTACGGCACCTCTACTGCTACTACATCGACGCCCTGACACTCATGGTGCTACTGCACCACTGATGTCCCAGAGTCACGCCATCCCGACACCTTTGGTATTTGTTACTTGGTAAAGGTTTCAGTTAGGCATGCATGCTAACTGCAGCAATCACGTTTGACATGCCTAAAGGAAAGTGTTATGAGATGTTGTATTCTAATGTGCTTAGCCATTGTATAAGTCCTAGTGAATAAGAAAGAGATGCTTAGTAGCATATATTGAATATGAGTTTAAATATGATGTTGGGGACCTCGATCTATATATAGAGGATTACAAGCTACATAACTTTTTTGCAACGAAAATTCAGCCATTTTTGGATTCAAATTTCAAATTTGTTTTCAATGACTTTTCCAATGAAAAACGTCACAAACTACATAAGTTTTTGTATCATGAGCATTCTATACACATTGTGTGTAGGCCAATGCTAGTTTTAGTTTTAAGGGTTATATATTTGTTACTCCTTATACTTTGCTCCATAAAACAGTTTTGTCCCCCACCTTTCAAATTAAACAATTTAGTTCTTATACTCTCTAATTCTCACACAATAAGTCCAAACTAACTATTTTACCCCTCATATCATCTTTATTTCCTTCTTTTTTGGTTTGGCTCACTTTTTTGTTCCATAAAAGTAAACATTCCACTATTCGTACAAATGAATCTTATGGACATTAGTGATAATAAAGAATAAAAATCAATGTTAAATAGAGAAAACTCAGAGAGCATAAAAAATAAAAGAGCATAAAAATAAAAAATTAGAAAAAATTTAACAAGAGAGGAAATTTTTTGAGGGGAATGTATAACTTCATTGGCATAAGCCCTACGTGAACGACAGAACACAAAAAGGGAGAACACAAATAGTACCATAAAAGATGTGTAAATAATGGGAATTATCCATACTTGTGTGAGGCCCCTACAGGTGTGGATCCACAATAACCGGCCCAAACTGTGCCTATAAAAAGGAAACCAAGAAACCAAGGACTAAAATATCCTCGATAACCTCGATATTTCCTCGAAATTTCCGTTTTTTTCAAACATCGATATTAATACTCATATCTTTCCGATATTTTACTCTTAGTCTATTTTTATCTAAATATACAATTTTTACATAAATTTTTGGTAAAATTTCCATCGATATTCGATATTTTCTCGAAATTTCCATCGAAATTTCTTTTTTTCAAACCATCGATATTTCCGTTAAATTTCAAACCATCGATATTTCCGTAATCGTCGATATTTAATTCCTTGCAAGAAACCGAACGGAACCTACCCTAGCCTAGGAGCGTAATGGATGAAACCAAAGCGGCGAGATGCGGGGGAGATGTAAGAAAGCTAACCCACTTCTTTGAGACTCTCGGCACCTCTTCTCCTGGTATGAACTTTTCTTTGATTGAACGAATACATCTTCTATCCATAATTCCGTGGATCATAGATTAGTATTGGGAGAATTACTTAGTAGTACCTGACCACATTTGAATTAACTAAAAACTCACTTTCCATATTTCTTATACAAATTAGGACATAAGTCCAAGCCCAAAAAATAAGTGGACCAAAATTGATTAAGTAATTAATGTAAAAATATCTAAAATACCCTTATTTTCGTGAAAATTACCAACTGCCACCCAGATCTAACAAGTTTCTCTCTCCTCATTTTTAAAGTTTTTTTCAAGCAAATTTAAATTTTCCGGCTAAACCACCAGCAATTTGGAGGTGAGCCAATATATAAAGTTGTTCCTTATGTCATGGGCTTTCATTTAAGTACCATATTGCATATGTTTTGAGAAATTTTGAAATTTCGAATTTTGCTCACCAAAAACCACAGTAGCAGTTAGTATCTCAGTCGACAGTAGCAGCTAGATTTATAGTCAATAGTAGCAAGTGCCTTCCCACAGTAGCAGTTAGATACATAATCGACAGTAGCAGGGACCTTCCCAACCAACAGTAGCACCTTTCAAATCGATAGTAGCAGCTACTTTCATGCTCGACAGTAGCAGATACATTCCAAGTTGACAGTAGCAGGTGTCTTCCAAGTCGACAGTAGCAGTTAGTTTCCTAGTCGACAGTAGCAGCTAGTTTTGCAATAGACAGTAGCAGCTAGATTTGTAATAGACAGTAGCAGCTAGTTTTGTAATAGACAGTAGCAGCAATTAGGACTAAATACATGCTTGTAAATATTAAGGACAAAAGAGTAAATTAGTTAATAACATGTGGCAGCTTGTAATGCACATGGTATTTATTTGTAAATTTTTGTCCTAATTTGTTCAATTAAATATGTATGTGATTTATTTGTTAAACAAATTATTGTCATGTACTTTTTTATAGTTTGTCCATTAGTATTTGTTGCTTTCAAATTCAGACCGCTTGTTGCTCTCTCTAATTTGGAATTTCTTGTCAGTTAATTCAGAAAGCATCAATCAAAAAGGATTCTGTCTTACAGTTTGACGCTTTCTGCATAACTCGTTTCCGTTTAGTTACTCAAATTCTGCTCCTTTTTTTAGCTTTACTATTGAATTCTACTGTTTTTGATTGCTTTCTCTTCTCTACTGTGTGCTTTCTTGCTCCTATTATATCATGCTGTTTCGGTAAATTGGCTACTCAAACCAGTTCCTACTTCCTAGTGTTTATGTAAACGTTTGGAAAACCCAAGATTTCAGGTGACATCCCAATACAAGTAATAGGCATAATTTTTCATTTAAGTGTGGCCAAAATGAAATTCAGCTGTGACTACCATGGTTTCTTGTTTTCTGATCTTTCATGGGGGTTATCTAACAACAGAACTGCAAACAACCTGCAGGCACTGCCAAGTCCAGAGGACTGGTGGCAGGTGGAGGTGAAAGACAATCTGCATCCTGCGAACTGTGTTTTAAGGTGCACCCCTCTCTGTGCCCGTGGATTGACAGACCTTGTCATGTTTGTTACAAGGTTCACCGCAGTTTTTTGTGCCCTTACTTAGACCATTTCCCACGAGGGGCAGAGTTTAACCCTGGATATGCAATATATTGTGTGTGTGGTAATGTATTTAATGAGGATAAGTGGGCTTGTACCTTTTGTGGTAGGAACTGGCCAGTGCTTAGGAAGAAGTATTGTTCCATTTGTAAAGTCTACGGTCAGCACCGTGCACATGAATGCCCAAAGGATGAAGTTCTTGCTGCCCACTATAAATCGATCCGGGACGAGATGCTTTCAAAAGTGCTGGTTCCCTTGTATTCACCATCATGTGAAGACGAGGGGTCCATCTATATTCCAGAAGCGACCTATTCTCCAACTGCTCCTTCCTGGGTTTGTGAAGACATGAAGATGAACACACCTTGTTGGACGGAAACTAGCCGGACCATTTAATGTGATCGCACCAGGGAGGATTTCGTTAATGTAACTGTATGATCAAGTTTGTGATTTTACTGAGCAGATAACTAAACATGCCTAGGGAACTTTTTAATAGCTGAAGTGTCTTTAATGTAAATAATGGCATGTGCCTGTGTGTGATTTACTTGTTTTTGTTATAATGTGTGATTTACTTTGGTGCTATAATGCTCTTGTTTCTTGTGATATAGCTTTTCGTTACATTTATGTTAATTGGTGAGATTCTGTTGGTTTATATGGTCAAGGTAGTCTCTGTTGTATGTTGCTGTGAGAGGTAATATGGTTTACATGCAATTGGCCATTTTGTATCCGGGAATTGAGTACTTTAACGGCTATGCCAAATTGGCTTGCCATTGTGTGTACTATTGTCCTCTACGTTTGGGCATTTTGCGTTTACAAGGAACTTGAATGAGTTGTCCTTGTTATCTCTCTTGTTTTGCGTGTTGGTTCAAATCATTTCTCATGAAGTCGAATCTGTGTGATGCTATCATCCCGCCCGATATTTCCTTGCATAACTGGAATAGAGTAATGGCAGCCCTTTTCTTTAGTAACTTGCTTTAGTCGCTAGATTATTGCGTGTTGCTCATGCCTTCTTGCCTAAAGTTTCTCATCAAGTGGAAGGGAAGGTTAAAATGTTCTTCCTTCTCATTCAGCATGTTATTGTAGCAGAGGCGACTCCACGGCGGAGCTCCATAGGGAGAGAGACGGTGGTGACACTCGGAGAACAAAGCAAATCAAAGCAAATCCGGGTCCGGTCGCCGGCGGTGAAGAATTTCATGTCGCTGACGATCGCCGCCGCCTCCAAGATCAACGCTTCGCCGAGGAAGAAGATCTTGGCCGAGAGGAACGAACCGGCTCGGACCTCTTCGGCGTCCCTCTCCGATTTCAAAGTCAATAGAGTGACCTTTGCTCCGGAGGACTCCGATCACCACTAGGAGGTCGGCCCCACAACAACCCCGGTGGCTGCCGCCGCGGTTTTGGAGCTTCAGAAAGCCGAAAATGGGGTGGAAGAAATGGTGCCTTTGGAGTGCCCCGAACCTGTTTGTGAAAATGCCTATGATATTGTGAATCTTGACCCCAGTTTCAAGATTAGTCCTCCTCCAGCCATGTCGGAGCATGTCATTGCGCCGCTGGATGCTGACCCGTCTGCTCCTCCTCCATATGATCCCAAGACCAATTACCTTTCGCCAAGGTTACAGGCCGAACCCGAGAGTTGAGTATTATCTGACTAACGATGTTGAGGGCAAAAGGCTTGAGGAGAGCTTCATTTCAGAGAGCTTTTCGGATACTGAAGCTACTGAGGGGACCCAGTCAGATTATTCTCCGAAGGAAGTTGAAGATGTTACTTCCCCTGCTGAGGTGGTAAAGGAGGTGGATGAAGAAGAAGTGATGGAGGAGGAGGTACGTGTGTCGGAACCAATGCCCATCATTAGACCACAGCACTGAGGCTATGCCAAACGGGGAGGCTGTTGAAGTAAAAGAAGAGTCCAGCGAGCCACGCTTCAGTTGGAGATCAAAGTTTATATCTTTGATAATGGTTTTGGCAGTTGCGCTTTTTGCAGTTTCCGCTGTTGAAGTAAATGTTGAGGTTTGGCCTGCAAGCTCTGTGTCAATCGTTTCTGAGTTCATTTCGAATATCAGAGGTGCCAAGAATGTGGGTACATTGCAGTATTATAACCTCACCTTGATGGCAGATGCTCAGGTTAATGAGTATTCTGTGTTTGATCAATGTAACAAAGAAATGGAAGAAATGGGTGAGTTTTATGTGTGTGGAAATGCAGTGGGAACTGTGGTTGAGGTTGAAGCTTCGGAGAAAAAGGGTCTGCAAGAGATTGGAGCCGCTGAATATGAAGAAAAAATTGATCAGGATACTGGTCTGGTAGAGATTGGAGCAGCTGACTATGCTGAACCAATTGATCAGGATGCTGAAGTAAAACACGCTGAAGGTTTGGAAAATAACCAGCCAGAGATTGGAGCTGATGCTGTGGAGCAATCTGTTGAGCAAGGGAATGAACAAGTTGAGAATACTGAAGCCTTGGAAGAAGAGATGAGACTTCCAGCAATTGGAGCAACTGAGAATCCCATTGAAGTACATGCTGATCCGGACTTTTAAGGAAATGGCTGAATCATTTAACGTGGAAGAGGTGATTTCACATTATGAAGATGGGAAAGTACTTCAGGCTAGCTACACAGGCTGTTATTGAAGAAAATATTGTTGTTGATTATGCACATTCTGAGCCAGAAGTTATTGCAAGCATTAAGGAGGAGATTGTAAGCTCAGAAGTATTGAATATTACAGCTGAGGGGGCTGACAGTATGGTTTCCATGGTGAGTGTGCTGGGAATTGCATTTTTGGTTCTCACACTGGTCGGATTCACAGCCATCATCTATTTGAAGAAACGAGAGAGCTCAACTTCAATTCCTGCAAACTATATAGTTAATCCATTGGTGAACAAGAACTTGGCCGGAAGTCCCATTGTTCCAGTTTGCACTGAGCACACCTACTGTCCCTCTGAAATGAGTAGGTTCCAGACGAATTCAACGTACTCCTCAAAAGGACTAAAGACATCAGAAGAAGTAGAAAGCCAGGAGAAGAGGGCCAGGAAGAACATTAGGAGAGAGACTGTGGCTTCAACCGACTCCTCAATGGGGTCGCCATCTTATGGGAGTTTTACAACATATGAGGGAATTCCAATTAAGAAGGTAAACTATCTATTCATGATTTGTATGAATTGTATCTGTTTATGATTTTTCTTGTGCTTATGGTGTAACTTGTGCTGTTTTCATGATCTGTGATTTGAGCTTGTGCGTTCTTATGCTGTTTTCATAATATGAGATTTTGTGGGTTCTGCAGGGATATGGAGAAGAAAAGATTGTAACTCCTGTCAGGCGCTCGAGTAGAATTATCAGAAAACAAGTGACTTCTCCTTGATGAAAAAATGCAAGTAATCTATTAGTACTGAATCCCCCCTCTGTTTTTACTTTGTTTAAGTGCTTTGTTTTCCTTTATCTGTACTACGGACCCCCTTCTTCCCTTTTACACATATTAGTACTTCTTTTCCAACATTGTAGTCACTCAAGTTTCCACAGATATAACCCTCGTAGTTACTCCATTTTCTCCCTTTCATTAAATGATAGCTCTTGGAAACCCAAAAAATTATTTGTTCCTTCTCTTGTAGTTGCAGTTTTAGTTTCCCTTTGATAAAAAAAAAAAAAAAAAAAAAAAAAAAAAAAAAAAAAAAGACTCATGTTGGAGAGTAAATCAGTCAATCGGTAAAGCATTTGAGCTTCTAAAGGATTTATAAGGCGGAGATAAAAAGCTTTACCAAAAGCTTCTGACATGTGGACCTTGAGGTGGAAGTAGCCGGTTTTACTTCATACTTTGTGTAAGATATACTGAAATACCGGCCGGGATTTTGATGTTTCTTGGCGCCCGTTTTATTTACATCTTTCTGTATTTGACAAGACTTCATCAGAACTATTGGCTTTTATATTCTTTTTAACTTTGATTATATTTTCAGAACCGAATAGAAATGCTTGCTTTATTAATTTGTTCAAGCAAAAGAGTGTTGTGCATCTGTTTATCTACCTGAATAACGAAAAGTCGTGATGACGAGTCATCTGTTGATACAAGTGGCACTGCTGTCCCAAATGCTCAAGAATTGAAGGACTATAATTTGGTAAGAGACAGGTCAAAGAGAGTCATCAAGAGACCTATCATGTTCCAATAAAAATAGAGCTATTAACATTGAGAGTTGGCTGTGTTTTGCTGGGGACTTGTTCTCCGTCTTTATTTCTCTTTATTATCTTTAGTTCTTTAATATAGTTCAGCTATAGAGAAGAGGAGGGAGTTTTTAGACATCATTTGAATGAAATATCAGATCTGGTAACATTGTTCCAGATTTGGTTGTGTCCTTTTGTTCTCTTCTTATTCTCAATAGGTTTGTTCTACATCAGCTGGTATCAGAGAACATTCGAACCCAGCAAAACTTGCAAGAACACAAAAAGGGGGAACACAAATAGTACCATAAAGATGTGTAAATAATGAAAATTATCCATACTTGTGTGAACGACCCAAGTATACAGGTGTGGATCCACAATAACCTGCCCAAAGGCCTATCCACCGTGCTTATAAAAAGGAAACCAAAGCGGAAAAACCTATAGACTCTTCTTTCACAGCGCACCGGCTCAATAGGTTTGTTCTACATCAGCTGGTATCAGAGCCGCAACGCTTGGGACCCAGAACAACCTGATGGTTCGTGGTGGACGTTGGCCGTATCGTCCGCGAGCATTCTTTGCTCCCAGCGGAAGCCATCCGCGAGCACCTACTGCTCCCAGCGGAAGTCTAGTGCAAAGTCGCTCGAGCTACACCTTGCTTGTACGATGCCCCTGCATCCTTTAACGCGGCCTGACCCTTCTCGTCATGCACAGTGTCAAGGGACTGAAAGGTCGTCGGTTGCTGGCCCATACCAGCCTCGGAAGTACTCTCGAGTTGTAACGCCGACAACACCATCAAGTCTTGTTGCGTGCCTATCCTTAGTGGCACCACACAAGCCTTGTCACCATCCATGATGCACAAGCTGTTGGCAAACGGCATCAGAATTGCCTTGGCTTGTTCGTGGAACTCCATGCCCAGGATGACTTTGTAATCATCCATTGGAGCTATCGAGACACTACCAGATGAGGATGAATAGCCGACGAAAAAAATTTCGTCGGCTATACTATCTGCCGACGAAATTTTCGTCGGCTATACGTCGTCGGAAAAACCCCGTCGGCTATACTAATGGCCGACGAAAAAAAAGAATTCGTCGGCTATAGTAGAGTATGGCCGACGACTTTACCGACGAAAATATTTTTCGTCGGCCAAACCTGGGACAAATTGCCGACGAACTTCGTCGGGTATTTTCGAGTATGGCCGACGAAATTCATTAAGTATAGCCGACGAAAATTATGTATTTCGTCGGCTATTGATAACAACATATAGCCGACGAATTAATAAATGTTTGTCGGCTATATGTTGGTAACAATAGCCGACGAAATACATAATTTTCGTCGGCTATTTTCTCAAAATATATTAATATTTAATAGGCATTAATTAGTTATAGCCGACGAAATAATGAAAATTTCGTCGGCTCTACTACTTATAGCCGACGAAAATTGGTAAAATTCGTCGGCTATAGTTATTATAGCCGACGAAATAATTCCAAAATCGTCGCCTTTTCTTACATTTGGGAAAAAAAAAATGAAATTATTTTCTAAATTACCATTCCAAGCAACCTGCAAATCACAAAAACATTCCATGCATTTGCACCAACAAGAAACACGTCTAAATACCATTTTTATTAAATTCGTTCTAATATACATAAACCATAAACCCTAATCACCTAAACTACTAAAGTCTAGCAGGTCATCCCCAGCATCCTGCTCTCCATCAGGCTCGTCATCCTGCTGACCGAACACGGGAGCTTGAGGCATTGGAGGTTCCGCTAACCGCTGAAACGGGGGAGGGGGTGGAAGGCCTTGTTGTTGTGCCGCGAACAGCTCATAGCACCAGTTTTGTTGGCCGTCGTAGTTGTGTTGCCGAATTCTTTCGCATTCGGCATGCCAACCGGCCACATCCAACTGATACTGCTGTGATCTGCGGCGCGTCTCCTGCTGATACTGCTGTGTGCTGCGGCGCAGCTCCTGTACTGTCTGAGACGAGGTCGCCAATTCTGCGGCCAATCGCTGCACTTCCCCCCTCATATGCTGGCTCTCCCCGCCTCCCTTCTTCTGACCTCCCTTAGTGGTCTTCAGAAGCCCTAGTCCAGCACTTCCCAAACCCCGACAGTAGTAGTTGTTTGACCGGTTTGGGAAGGCTGCGTCGAAGATCCTCGCTGCCGTTTGGACACTGGACCGGTCGACATGGCGCATGGCTTCTTCCAGATCTGCCTCTGAAATGTTCGGTTGTGTGTCCCGAACTACTTGCTGGAGCACCTCTTCTTCGGCCCGGTTGACCCTCTCCTAAGTGGACGGGAAAAAAAAATTAATATTATAACAAATATATAATTAAGTAAAATTAATAATTAAAATTTTAAAATTGTAATATACGACTTACGAGCTGTTCTGTCGCTTGTGGATAAGCGATCTTGAACGTCTCCACGTACGGGTTGCTATCAGGATGATCTCTGAGCGCCTCCTCCTGATACTGTGCAAACGGCCGTGAAACAGCATGATGGGGGGTTGTGTTCCGGCGGCGGTTCGCAGAGTTTATCCGAGACCGTTCCTTCAAACAAATAATAAAATATTAGAAAAATACATCAGAAAATATTAATGTAATAATTATAATATAATTAAACTAATAATTAAAATATTAACAAAATAAACATTTTTACTAGAGTTTAGTATTTACCTGCATAACTGGGTTGTTGAAGACTACTGTCTTCAACCAACGCCACTCGTACTCGCGGAACACGAACTCCCTGGGAGTGCCCATACGACCAAGGTGGTCGTAATCGCGATAGTGGGAACGCAGCTCGTTCTTCCACTCTTTGAACCTACGAAAAAAACAAAAGTGCATTAGAAATATTATTAATATCATAAAATATTAATAATTATAAGATAATTATAATATCATAAAAACAAACGTACCTCAAGGTCTGCTGGTTGTCCGCCCAATCCCGCCTGTGTTCGGCAATCTCGAAGAATGTCTGAAAAATAATATTTTATTAGTTTTACAATTGTAATAATACCGAAAATTATTAAATATTACGATAAATAAATTAAATTTTTTAAATTACTCACCGCCGCGGCAATGTTCACCTCTCTCTTGATCTCTTGGGGCACATCAGCCCACCGGGTCCACAACATAGGGACTCTGTCCCTAATCACTGACCCCACGCAACCCGAGTAGTCGCGTTTTTTCTTCCCTTGAACCTCCTGATTAGGAGGTTCGTTGATCTGGATCCTGCCGCTGCGCTCAACAGTTTTCCTGAGCGTGTCAAAACAGATGACACCTCTCGTATTCCTCCGTGAACTGCTAGCGGCTGTTCCTATCACAAAAACGACGATTGGTTAATAAAATTAAATATTAGTGCGTTAATTTTAATAAAACATTTAATTAATAAAATCAAATGTTACCTGAAGTGGATGACTCGTCTGTCGACTTCCCTTTTCTCCTCGCCGAAATAAGGTGGTCAGGGTCCTCAAATGGCTGCTGCCGGTATGCCTCCGCAGCACTAACGTACTGAGGCATATCCGGCCATAAGGGCACACCCTGATAGTCGACCTCCGGTATCGCCGGAATGTTGTACGGGAGGAAAAGCTGGTTTGGGAGAGTAGGAACCTCAGTCGAGTCAGCACCAGACTGAGTCGGACTCGGCATCGGCTCCCGATGAACCTCAGGCATACGAACCTGAGGAACGTCGGCAGCTATCTCCTCGTGAAACAGCTGCCGACTAAACCTCGGAGCCACAGCGGGACCGGCATGCGGAAGTGAAGTGCTCGACGGCCGCCCCGCCTGGAGAAGGGTCTGGTGCCGAGCACTCACACTCTGTCGCGGCTGGTCTGCATCCACAGTCCTCTGCGGCTGGGATGAATCTACACTCCTCCGCGGCTGGCTAGTGGTCCTCTCAGGCTGGCTAGCGGTCATCTCGGAGTCTGCGGAACCGCCGGAATTTCTAGAACCTCTAGATCTGCTGCCACGACGGCCTCCGAATAGGTTTCTTAATGCATCGGCCATCTAAAGCCCGAGGCATTAATACATTAATTGATATTAAATTATATTATATTAAATAAAAAATTCTAATTAATATAATAACCAATAATACTAACATATTTTAATATAACAATTTATATACTAACATATTAAATTATATTATATTAAATAACAAATTCTAATTAAATATAATTAAGCTATATATATAATTAAGCTAAATTATACAATTTGTTGAAGGAAAAACGTATTATGTGCCTTCGTCAATGTAACTGACGATAGATGATTATGTAGTCATTATTGTCATTAATGTATTTCCTATTACCGTTGTAATACTCACCCTATATAAAAGGGATTATCAATGAAATGAGTAGACCAATTCCGATTATTCTACAACACGTTATCAGCACTTTTGCCTATCGCTGAGATTTTAGCCCAGAAAATTGAATTTTGTTTTCCACATTATAAAGAAATTTACGCCACGATTTTTCATGTGAAAAAGATACAAGTGAGAATTCATTCGAGCTCCTTTGCATTACCTCTAAATGACTGCGAATGTAAACGAGTATTAGAGAAGATTATATGTCAACTTAGTAGGTTCTAAGTAACCGCTAATTAAATCCAACGTCATAAGAAAATGATCTTTTGGAATTCTGACATAGATTGGCTTTGATATGGTGATCCATACATTAAAGAAACTACTATGGACACCCATATTTTTTGATAAATAGAAGCAAACACCAGAAGAATATGGTTCACACACGAATCTGAGGACGATCAATGAACATTTTATCCTCAAATATTGTCATATAGGGTTGAAGACGTATGTTCAATTCCTAAATTCCGCCGCTCCCCCAATGTGGCATTATAATATATTTGATGCACAAGCATATGCATTTATACCTTATTATGCTTCTCCTATCCGTCATGATTTTATGGATAAAAGTACATCATTCAAAGCCTATTCGTTAAAGCAATTATGATTGAGATCATCATATGCAAAGGACACATGCATGAGTTTCTCATTATGTTGTTATATTGAATCAAAAGAGGATTCAGTGGATCGATTCAACCAACTTGCGGACACCATAGATATTTTATGGTGTTGGTTGTTTTGTCGACACACTGGTCACGTGTCATGACACCATCCACAATTAAAATTTATGCTGCTTATGCTAGAAAGTCAAAGCACTTAGGCCGGGTTAATTTCCGTAGGTGTGATGATTTTATGGCTTATTATATGGGATTTGTAATGGACATCATATTCCTATATATAAAAACCCAATTGGTCTCACGGAAAACGACTACAGTAATAGTCTTAATATTGGTAAAGCACACCAATACTTCCGTTTTGGGTTATGCAATTTTTGCATGCAGCGTTACTTTTTCATCTATGGCCATCATCATTGAACCAATTTACACCATAGCTAGTGACTATGTGTGAGGATTTTAAAGGATTTCAAACGAACTTGTAATCCTTGAGCTCTTTTGGATTGACACGGATCTACAATCTTTGAGCTCCATTAAATGTTTTTATGTGCCAAAATTGCGCCGCCACAGCGCACAATGATGGGTCCATTGAGATGGATAAATATTTATGCTGGATATGAACTTCCAGCTATAGTCCGCTATGTCGAAACCTTGACAGGCGATCTCTTCACCGCTAGATTTGCGGAGTGTCACTTTGATGAGACAGTCTTCCCGTCGTTAGGGGGAGATAAGAACAAGCATGTTCAAGTGGAACGACAGGAATTGTCGTGGTTTGTCCCCACTGTGTCTCATCTCGATCCCCAAAAATCACACAACGTAAGGTGTGTAGATATCTTATACATTAAAGTGACGAGATCACATAAACCTGCTGCAAATATACCTGCAAGGATTGTGTTTTATCAAAAGGACATGGTACCACCCAAGAGGAATTGGGTATTGCACTGCCACCATGGATGGTGGCATGGTGACGCCATAAGTGGCATAAATGGTGTCACAGGCCGTGGCTCTCCAAGGAAGAGGGGGAGACCACCTTAGGTTCGATACATACTTGTGTAAAGGAAGAAAACAAGTTTGGCACAACCTGATCTATTGATCAGTGATACTCAAATCCGTCTCATGAGAATATTTATGGATTGTGGTTATCATTGGGGGACGCCTCAAATGTTAGAACCAATCCTTAAAGTATAGAGATCTCTACAAACACATTACACTAGTGTACATGAGGACGTGGAATAATGAGTCTAATATCGAACCATACTTTGTTGAAAAATGTCAACTTAGTAAACTGGCCTAATGGAAAGAAGCGATCCAGTATAAACAAAGGGATAGGTATTTGGGCAGGTGACGCCGACACCGCAAATATAAACCCTATCAAATATATCTTTGTTAGAATGCGTAATGAGAATAAGAGTATGCAAACTCACCTTATGGCGCAAGGTCTCTCAAAAACGCACTGAAATCGACTACGAGGAGATATTCTCTCGTAATGGACTACGATGAGACAAACTCTCGTAATGGATGTCATTGCACTCCACTACCTTGTCAGTTTGGTAGTTTCCGAAAAACTGAACATGCAGCTTACGAAAAGTGATCAAAACATATATCTCTATGGGGATCTAAATTAAGAGATATACATGAGGATCCTAAACGGACTTGATCCACCCAAATCAAGTGACTCTAGATCACATGAGTACGTTTGCAAAAGAAATTGAAACGTTCACTAAAGTGACAACTTGATTGGAAAGGGATTGATGAATTATGTCCTTGCGTTTTCATTATGGATATATATGAACTCTAAATGAAATAAGAGAAACTCAGTGTATTGTAAATCCTAAGTTGAGAATGAAAAAGATTTTGGGAATACACAGTCTTGAAATGGAACTCAAGGACTGTAATGATGGTGATCATCCATCAATCGGCTTAGGCACTCTAAAGGATAAAGTGAGGCCTACAGATATTCCCATGATCAGTCGAAGTCTTTACTCTAACAATAGATCCGTTTTTCATCTAAAGGAAGATGACGAAGAAGTATTGGGAAATGAAATTCCTATACAAGTGCAATGACGCATGATTGTACTTAAACATAATATGTAAGACTCGACCTCTCATTCGATGTAAATTTGTAAAGCTATGTCTAGCTATGCGCCTACGCAACGCAAATCGTTCTTTCATTAAAGATATGAAAGATTTGGGCTTATTCAATCTCTACATAGAATGTGACATGATAAAGAAATTATCCACGTCATAGCTAACTATGCGTAAAGAAAAACGCATTAAAGGTCATACCACGAGTGAACCTAATGTTCAATATGAACCTATGCATTCAGTTCATGAACAACCTTATCCTCAAGATCAAAGTAAATCAAGTTGGATCTGAGGACGATGTGGCAAGATTTAGTTACTAAATCATTGCTCAAAGTCATATTTGGAAAAACATGTGAAAATGCATAACTATGCTAATATTACTGAAGCTCCCTTAATCAAATGAAAGAATCAGGAAGAATCCCATGATTAATGTAAAAATCAGGGGGAGGTGCAGACATCAGGGGGAGTCTAGCACATACATGTTGTTTTCAAATGTAATAGGTGCGTTGCGCTCTTTTTGTCCTTCGACCAAAGTTTTATTTTCTCCCATTGGGTTTTTGTTACTTGGCAAGGTTTTTAATGAGGCAACACCACATGCACCATTCAATCTCTGACTCGGCACAAGGGGGAGTGTTGAAGGAAAAACGTATTATGTGCCTTTGTCAATGTAACTGACGATAGATGATTATGTAGTCATTATTGTCATTAATGTATTTCCTATTACCGTTGTAATACTCACCCTATATAAAAGGGATTATCAATGAAATGAGTAGACCAATTCCGATTATTCTACAACACAATTAAATTATACGTATAAATTATATAATTAAAATAAATTTGGAAACAATTACCTAAATTAACATAAATACCTAAAATTTATCTAAATTAACATAAATACCTAAAATTTACCTAAATTAACATAAATACCTAAATTATACCCAAATTAACATAAATACCTAAATTATAAATAAATTAACATAAATACCTAAAATTTACCTAAATTAACATAAATACCTAAATTATACCCAAATTAACATAAATACCTAAATTATAAATAAATTAACATAAATACCTAAAATTTACCTAAATTAACATAAATACCAAAATTATACCTAAATTAACATAAATACCTAAATTATACATAAATTAACATAAATACCTAAAATTTACCTAAATTAACATAAATACCAAAATTATACCTAAATTAACATAAATACCTAAATTATACATAAATTAACATAAATACCTAAAATTTACCTAAATTAACATAAATTATACTTAAATTAACAATTATAACTAAATTAACAATTAATTTACATAAATGAAAAAAAAAAAACTTACATTGATGAGGCAGGAGAAGGAGGCCGGCCGGAGGAGGGAGGAGGAGGGACAGGCCGGAGGAGGAGGAGGGAAAGGGTGGCCGGCCGGACTAGGGAGGAGGAAGAGGGAGGAGGGCCGGACTAGGGAGGAGGAAGAGGGAGGAGGGCCGGGGCGGGGCGCCGCCGAAGTGGAGGAGGGGCCGGGGCGCTGCCGGATTGGAGGAAACCGAGGGAGGAGGGCCGGAATGGAAAAATGCAGCAAATGGAGGTTAGGGTTCGGCTGCAACAAACTTATACCCGATAGTATAGCCGACGAATTAAAAAGATTTCGTCGGCTATACTTAAGAATAGCCGACGAAATGCTTTAATTCGTCGGCTATACTTAAGTATAGCCGACGAAATGTATCAACTCGTCGGCCATAGTTTAGGCGCTCAGCAACCGTCCGATCTCCCCCATCCAACGGCGAACAATGAAAAGGCGCGGATCACTAGAGTTTAGCCGACGAAATTAAATATTTCGTCGGCTATACTTTGGAAAATCACAGCCGTTCGATCTGAGCCATCCAACGGCGGACACTAAGCGGATGGCAAGAGTTTAGCCGACGAAATATTTGATTTCGTCGGCTAAACTTTGGAAATAGCCGACGAAATATTTGATTTCGTCGGCTAAACCTTTGGTCAAACTACAAGGTCAAACCTCTAAACCCTATAAATTAAAACGAAAATTGGGCCGTCTAAATGACGTTTTTTGGCCTTATCTTCAACAGAGAATAGTTTCAAATCGATGAGACGCGACTAATCGTATAAAAATTTTCCTCAAAATATTTACCGACCGTCAGGCTACCCATAGGAAAACGGGAGTAAAAAACAGTTAACCGCAACATTCCGCACACAGATTTTGTCGGAATCTGCTCATTTTTCAACCGTAGACGTTTTTCAATATTTCGGTCATATCTTATTTCACAACACATTTGCATTTGAAGAGTCTACGTATAGTAACTATTTGAAACTATACATTCAGTTAAACACTTAGTAAACAAGTTAAGGAACATTAGTGCATATGTTCCAACTTTGAATCTAAAAGTTTGGAAAATCTATTCCAACCGTCAGATATCACCGTTAAGATTAACTACATGTATGAAAAAAAATCCAACTACATCTGACAACGTTAAAGGCTCAATCGGGACGGTCAAACTACAAAGTCAAACCTCTAAACGCTTTAAAACGGAAATTGGTCCGTCTAAATGACGTTTTTTGGCCTGATCTTCAACAGAGAATAGTTTCAGATCGATGAGACGCAACTAATCGTATAAAAATTTTCCTCAAAAGATTTACCGACCGTCATGCTACACATAGGAAACCGGAAGTAAAAAACAGCTAACAGCAACATTCGGCACACAGATTTTGTCGGAATCTTCTCATTTTTCAACCGTAGATGTATTTCAATATTTCGGTCATATCTTATTTCACGACACATTTGCATTTGAAGGATGAAGCAACGGTTTGACGACAGTGATACAAAATGGAAGCTGCTCATTTTTTGTTTTTTTTTTAAATCATAGCCGACGAAATAAAACCTAGTATTCGTCGGCTATTCTTTTGTCGTTTTCGGTAAAAAATAAAATATTTATTTTAAAAAAAAACTTATGGCCGACGAAATAATGACATTTTCGTCGGCCATTGTTCGTAAAATAATTATTTTTTAAAAACTTATGGCCGACGAAATAATTCATTATTCGTCGGCCATTGTTGCTATAGCCGACGAAATAATGCATTTTTCGTCGGCTATTCTCAGAAAAAAAACCAAAAAAATCAGTGGTTTTACACCTCTCCTATTTCGATGTCCTGTTCACATATAACCAAAATTGAACATAAAAAACCAGAAACCCAACAGTCAACATATTTCAAATTTTTTTTTAAGGGGTTTGGAACCCAGCCTAGCTGGGAGGCTCATCCCCATGCCCGTTCATTAGAAATGAGTTGATTGCAAATCAAAGGATTACATCATTTAAATTACTTAATCCGTCGGATTGTAATCTGAATCATCGGATGAGTCTTCTTCGGTTTCTGAATTGCTCGATAGGGGTAATCTATGTATTTCCTCACCACTAGAGTCCTCGTTAGTTTCTTCAGTTGGATCAACATCAACAAGCAGTGGCTCTTCACGTCGAATTCGCACCGGCGTGTCTAGGCGAATAAAAGAGGAGTCAGGAATACCGTTTGAGTTGGGCTCTTGATACGCGGTGCCCCCTTCCTCGTTCTCTTCAGCCACTCCAAGTGTAGACGCCCGGTAAATGTTGCGATGGTGGATAGTGTTGACTACTTTCCACGGGTCACCCTTGGCGAGATCATCAAGATAAAACACTTGTTTCACCCATGTGGCTAAAACGAAAGGGTCGTCCTCATACCATGATGTACTAGTGTTCACAGAACTTACGCCGTATTGATCGGTTTTCATGCTCTGCGGCCGTGTGTCAAACCATCTACACTTGAAAAGGTGCACTTTTATGCCTTCTCCGTAATGCAGTTCCACAACTGAATGGAGAACACCGTAATAGTCAACTCCACCATCCCCAGCATGTGCCAAAACCCCTGAATTTTGTGTTTTCAGTCTGCGGTCTCTGTCTTCACATCGAAATAACACACCATTCACCTTGCACGTCGCATAAACTTTTGAATAGACCGGCCTCCTCGCTAAAAGTCTGAGTTCGTGCGACCAGTTTGGGTGATTATCATTTGCAATAAGGTCCATCTGCAACCATCAGAATCAACTATAAATATGAATAAATATACACAATAATATATGAACACGTATAGTGTTAAAGGTACGTACCCAGCGGCCGAAATACTCTGCGAATGTCTGGTTGTGGTAATCGTGATCACCTGCTACTCCTTCACAGCGTAGATGTATGTCCTTCCAAAACTGAACTTCTGGACAGTTGATTAGTACCCACCAATGTGCAATGGCTACCTCATAATCTTTCAACTTGTAGGAATCTGGCATGTTTCCACCGAGTACAACATCGTCGGAGAGTATGGAAAGATTGAACTGTGACGGTACATCTTCCTGTATGCTTTCCTGTAACGCTCCGAAATACAGCTTCATGTAGGTGACGCACTCGTGCGCAATATATGCTTCAGCTATACATCCTTCAGGTGCGGATCTGTTTTGGACAAAACCACTGTATTGTCCAAGTTGCCTATAAATCAAGTTTTTAAAGTGTTATGATAATACATTAACACTATATCACATATATTGATGAGGAAATTAACATAAGGTGTAAAATACGTACCTTTCCATCGGATACATCCAAGTGAAGTGCACAGGACCGGTAAGCAACAACTGCCGAGGAAGATGGATCATGAGGTGAGACATGATGTCGAAAAAATTTGGAGGAAATATCATCTCAAATTTACACATGATATGAACGATGTCTTGTTGCATATCCCGGAGGTCAGATTTTCTCACTTCCCGTGTGCATACCTTCTGGAAAAATCTTGCCAACGCTACTAACGGCTCCACAACGTGACGGGGAAGGAACGGTCGAATGAAAACAGGGAAGAGACGTTGTAGCAGGATATGATTGTCATGACTTTTCAACCCGTACAGATTGTTGCATTGTCTGTTGACACACTTGGCTATATTTCCAGCAAAGCCTGAAGGATACTTGGCCTGACTTATCCAATGCAAAATTTCTGATTTATGCTCAGGCTTGACGGTGTAAGGAGCTTGAGGCATTTTTCTCTTCCCTTGTTTCAACCATAGTGGTTTTCTGATATTCATGTTTTGCAGATCAGTGCGAGCCTTAGGACCGTCTTTCGTCTTCCCCTCCAAGTTCAGCGTTGTGCCCACCACACTTTCAGAAACATTTTTTTCTATGTGCATAACGTCTAGGAAGTGACGGATCAGCAACTCACACCAGTACGGGAGTTCCCACAATATGCTCCTATGTGTCCAGAATTTGTACTCCTCAGGCCTTTCAGGTATTTCCGCTACAATATCGGGATGATTGCTGAGGGGCCCAAAATCGTACTCATTAAGTCTTGCTAAAATTTCTCTTCCTGTCCATCTTCTGGGAGCACGGCCGTGTTCTTCGGTTCCATCAAATGCGGCGGACTCGTAACGCCAGTGGTGATCCGCCGGAAGGAACACACGATGACCCATTCGGCATATCTTGTTGCAATGAGGGGTGCTCCCATAATTGCTGAGGCACTCTGGACAAGCCTTGTATCCCCTAACAACGCTGCCCGACAACATCCCATAAGTAGAAAAATCACTGATGGTACCAATAACCATGGCATGCATCTGGAACGTCTCCTGCTTGTACTTGTCAAAAGTGGGATGACCAACGTCCCACAATACCTTAAGCTCTTCAATCAATGGTCTCATATACACATCGAGACATTTTCCTGGGTAACCAGGCCCCGGAATCAACAACGTCAACATATTATATTCCTTCTTCATGCACATCCACGGAGGAAGGTTGTAAGGTACCAAAACCACCGGCCATATACTATATGAAAGACTCATGGTGCCGAAAGGGTTGAACCCGTCGGTTGAGAGCCCGAGCCTGACGTTTCTGACATCTGACGCAAAATAAGGAAACTCATTGTTTATATGCTTCCAAGCCGCTCCGTCAGAGATGTGTGTCATGATATCTGCGTCTCCCGCGTCCCGCTCACCGTGCCACCTCATCGCTTTTGCGGTGGTTTCTTACATGTACAACCGCTCAAGCCTATCTCTCAATGGAAAATACCGAAGCACTTTCACAGGTTTCCTATTGCCTGCTCCCGTCAACTTATATCGGTCAGACTGACATATCGGACATGCGTCAAGGCTAGCAAGGTCATTCCCTTCTGCATCTTCACCCCAGAAGAGAACGTAGTCAAATGCGCATGCATGAATCTTAATCTAGGAAAGCCCTAGATCTTTGAGGATACTTCGGACCTGACGGTGATTGGTAGGATTACGATGACCCTCCTCCAACAACGAAGAAGTGTACTGTAGATATTCATCCACTTGCCTGATGCTCCCTTTTGTCTCCACTTTAATCCTCATTACCTCCATCACACTTTGAAGAACTGTCTTCTCAGAACTTGAAGACACAGGGGTCTGTTGCAATGCAATCAGTTTGTTGTACTTGTCAAAGGCAGCAGTGTTGACAACTTGTGGGAACGGCTGCACCGGGTCCTGCATATATTGTTCCCCACGTACACCGCTTTCAAAACGAAACACGTCGTTGACGAATCCCATTGTTGGATCGTTGGATGTACTACTACTCCCCGCCTCAAAATACTGCCCATGATCATGCGATCCATCTAATGATGGCTCACCGTGATATATCCAACGTGTGTACTTCGGCCAAAACCCATTACTCTTTAGGTGCTCCCATACTGTCCTAATCGGAAATCGACACATATCACTGCGACACTTACATTTCTTGCACGGGCAATAATGGTAATTCCCCTTTGCATTTTCCTCGACGAACTGCATAAAATCCACAACTCCTGTAGTGTATCGTCGGTCATGCCTTGGAAGCGAAATCCAACTCTTATCTCGATCCATATATAGCCTGATAATAATATATATGTATAACTTTAATTAATAATAAATTAATTAACACATATATATTACAATATATGTTATTATCAACATCAACTCATATATATATATATCATTAATTAACAACCATTATTTAAGTTCATTACACTATCAACAACCATTAATTAATATATTAATTTATATATATTTTAACACTAATTAAAATAATATTATTAAATTAAAACACATAATTATACTCTAACTGAAAATCAACTCAACTACAACTCAAAATCAACATATATACATACATTCTAACACTAAAACAACAACAAAACAAAAAATCACTTACTATATCAAAATCACTAAAACTCAAAATCAACTCAACTAAAACTCAAAATCAACATATATACACATATACGTACCTATATATAGCTCCACAATGTAAGAGAGGACGGATTTCAACAATACCCACAGATTTTTCACTCTTTCTCCCGTTTTTTTTCAAATGAGCAGCTTCTGTCCAGATCTGAAAATATAAAGACTTATAGCCGACGAAATTGCCAACTTCGTCGGCCATTCTTCCAAAATTTGTATAGTCGACGAAAACTTTAATTCGTCGGCCATTATAGGAGTATAGCCGACGAAACATTTTTTTTAGGGACGACGGAAAAATTCGTCGGCCATTCTTGTAGAATAGCCGACGATTTTTCTTTTTTACCGACGAAATAAAAAATCGTCGGCCATTCTCAGAGAATAACCGACGAAATTGTTTTTTTTGCGACGACAAAAATTTTCGTCGGCCATTCTTGGAAATAGCCGACGAAAAAAGTGTTTCGTCGGCCGTTTTTTTTTTTTCGTCGGCAAAGCCATATTTTCTTGTAGTGAGAAGTCCAATTTCCCGGACCAAGCTCCCACGCTGGTCTTGACTCCTCGAGCCGTGCCCTGCACCGGTTTGGCTGCCGAATTGATCGCTATGATGGAGCCCTCTCCATCGCTCACCCTAAGTCCCAGCCTTCGCGCCTCCTCAATCGCGATGAAATTGTGCGTCGACCCCGTGTCGAGCATCGCCGTCGTCGGCTTTCCACATATCGCGATGTCCACATAGAGTAAGCTCTTGGCCTGACCCTTAGGCGTGGATTGGATCGGGTTGAGCAGCTGCATAGCTCCCAAAGGTGTGCTGCCATTGCCGCCCTCAGCTTCTACCTTACCTTGACGACTTCCTTGCAATGCACTCAGCGAATTTTTCTTTGGAAAGACCCTCGTCCAGTGAGGACCGTCGCAAAGGAAACACTGCTTGTCCCTTGTTTCCTTTTGCTTGCCCCTATCCCTGCTCCTCGCCGAGTACTTGTCATGTCGGGACTCGTCGTTGCGCTGGCCCCGATCTCCCCCGCCTTTGGCATGGCCGCTCTCCCTTTCCTCCGATTTGTGGTTGGACTCCTTCGGACTAGTGTAGTCGATAAGGCTTTCGGCTATGGCTATCGCGGTCGCGAGATCATGTACCCCACGACGTCGTAGCTCAGTCTTAGCCCATGGTTGGAAACCATCCATGAAGTTAAAGAGCGCCTCCTTGCCCGGCAGATCGGGGATCTCAAGCACTAGGCTGGTGAACTCCGTGATGTAGTCTCGAATAGCCCCCTTGTGCGTGAGTCTCCGCAAACGAGCTCTCGCCTCATGCTCGGCGTTCTCGGGATAGAATTGCCTCCTAAGGTCCTTCGTGAAGTCATCGAAGGTAGATATGGCGCACGTACTGACGAGTCGCCGAAGTGAGCATCAAGCAATAATAACCCTACAATCGTTAGTAGTATAGAATAAGTAGGGATCGTTCTAAGCCGGGGATTAAGGGTACCTGAAACATGAAATTGTTAAACAAAACACACATATATATATACACAAACAATGTCACTTTATTCACATATATACAAACAAGAAACGAAATCATGGGGGATGAATTGTGATCAGCAGCAAAGCTGCCTTCTAAAGCTAGGCAAGAAAATAAATCCTAAATTACTATTTACAAGGTTGGTCGACATTCTTCCACAAAGCACTAACACGAAAGCAATCAAAACACATAACAAACAAGCAAGCAAGACTCACAGCAAGATGTTAACATGTTCTAGACTCAACTTAACTCCAACCCAATTAGCTCCTAACCGGCACTACTAATTGATTAAGACTCCTCATGTATTTTAAGTGACTAACCGCCTAACCTTAAAATTATACTAGTCATCTTTGAATATTCTAACCGACGTAAACAAACATGACAAGTAATTAAGCACAAAGTCTTTTTCTTTAATTGGAAACAAGTTAAATAAGCAAGGCGTCACCACTTCTTATTAACAAGCATGTTCATTTAAATTACTCTAGCCCTCGTGAAAACAACACAAATTAAAATAACCCTAAAGATTACTTAACCCATATTATTTTCGGCTAATGAGATTAACAATCTACATATTGCAATTACATAGACTACCAATCTTTAAGCACACGAATTTAAAGAACAAGTCAAGAAAACCCTAAAACCAAGTTAACATGCATTCTTGCCGATTATCCTATTAACTAATTCGTTACATATTTCCCTTACTTTTTAGCATGCAATCCGTATTCTTACATCCAAATACCACTTAAAGATAAAGAAAACAAATTGAACATACAAATCATAAAACCAAATTTCACTCCAAACAATACATAGACATAGAGTTTGAAACCAAGAATTCATGCTAACTTCATAGACAAAGTTTAACATAGCTACAACAAAAATTACATAACCAAGAGTAGGGAGTGGATCACACATTAGAAACCTTGAAGACTTCGTCTTGGTGTGGATCCGGCGGATGGTGGTGATCGGATGGAGGCTGCTGCTCGGCAGTGGTAGTGTCGACAGCAAAAGAACCAAGGTTCGGCAAGAACTTTGGGTGTGGTGGAGGTGGTTTTGGCTAAGGTTTTTGTGTAGGACTCTTGAGAAATTTAGGTAGAGCTTTGGCTAGATTTTTACTTTGGAATGTGACACTTTTCTTCATGGTGCCAGCCTCTATTTATAGGAGAAAAGCTGTGAAGTTTGGGACTTTTTCCTTGTTCAAAACGGGATAGAACACTACCAGAAATAAGACTATTACCGACGAAAAAAAAAAAACGGCCGACGACATAAAATTTTCGTCGGCTATTCCCAAGAATGGCCGACGATTTTTTCTTTCGTCGCTAAAAATAAAAAATCGTCGGCTATTCCACAAGAATGGCCGACGATTTTTTCTTTCGTCCCTAAAAAATATTTTTCGTCGGCTATACCCCTAGAATGACCGACGAGTTAAAATTTTCGTCGCCTATTCTCTTATAGTATAGCCGACGAAAACTTTTGAAAGTTTGGTCGACGAAATTGGAATTTTCGTCGGCTATAAGTCTTTATATTTTCAGATCTGGACAGAAGCTGCTCATTTAAAAAAAAAAAAGGAAAAAAAACGGGAGAAAGAGTGAAAAATCGGTGGGTATTGTTGAAATCCGTCCTCTCTTACATTGTGGAGCTATATATAGGTACGTATATGTGTATATATGTTGATTTTGAGTTTTAGTTGAGTTGATTTTGAGTTTTAGTGATTTTGATATAGTAAGTGATTTTTTGTTTTGTTGTTGTTTTAGTGTTAGAATGTATGTATATATGTTGATTTTGAGTTGTAGTTGAGTTGATTTTCAGTTAGAGTATAATTATGTGTTTTAATTTAATAATATTATTTTAATTAGTGTTAAAATATATATAAATTAATATATTAATTAATGGTTGTTGATAGTGTAATGAACTTAAATAATGGTTGTTAATTAATGGTATATATATATGAGTTGATGTTGATAATAATATATATTGTAATATATATGTGTTAATTAATTTCTTATTAATTAAAGTTATACATATATATTATTATCAGGCTATATATGGATCGGGATAAGAGTTGGATTTCGCTTCCAAGGCATTGGTGACGATACACTACAGGAGTTGTGGATTTTTTACAGTTCGTCGAGGAAAATGCAAACGGGAATGAATACCATTATTGCACGTGCAAGAAATGTAAGTGTCGCAGTGATATGTGTCGATTTCCGATTATGACAGTATGGGAGCACCTAAAGAGTAATGGGTTTTGGCCGAAGTACAAACGTTGGATATATCACGGTGAGCCATCATTAGATGGATCGCATGATCATGGGCAGTTTTTTTAGGCGGGCAGTAGTAGTACATCCAACGATCCAACAATGACATTTGTCAACGACGTGTTTCCTTTTGAAAGCGGTGTACGTGGGGAACAATATATGCATGACCCGGTGCAGCCGTTCCCACAAGTTGTCAACACTACTGCCTTTGACAAGTACAACAAACTGATTGCATTGCAACAGACCCCTGTGTCTTCAAGTTCTGAGAAGACAGTTCTTCAAAGTGTGATGGAGGTAATGAGGATTAAAGTCGAGACAAAATCGAGCATCAGGCAAGTTGATGAATATCTACAGTACACTTCTTCGTTGTTGGAGGAGGGTCATCGTAATCCTACCAATCACCGTAAGGTCCGAAGTATCCTCAAAGATCTAGGGCTTTCCTACATTAAGATCCATGCATGCGCATTTGACTGCGTTCTCTTCTGGGGTAAAGATGCAGAAGGGAATGACCTTGCTAGCCTTGACGCATGTCCGATATGTCAGTCTGACCGATATAAGTTGACGGGAGCAGGCAATAGGAAACCTGTGAAAGTGCTTCGGTATTTTCGGTTGAGAGATAGGCTTGAGCGGTTGTACATGTCAGAAACCACCGCAAAAGCTATGAGATGGCACGGTGAGCGGGACGCGGGAGACGCAGATATCATGACACACCTCTCTTGCGGAGCGGCTTGGAAGCATATAAACAACGAGTTTCCTCATTTTGGAGTGGCTGAAGAGAACGAGGAAGGTGGCACCGCGTATCAAGAGCCCAACTCAAACGGTATTCCTGACTCCTCTTTTATTCGCCTAGACACGCCGGTGCGAATTCGACGTGAAGAGCCACTGCTTGTTGATGTTGATCCAAATGAAGAAACTAACGAGGACTCTAGTGGTGAGGAAAGACATAGATAACCCTTATCGAGCAATTCAGAAACCGAAGAAGACTCATCCGATGATTCCGATTACAATCCGACTGATTAAGTAATTTAGATGGTGTAATCCTTTCATTTGTAATCCACTCATTTCTAATGTACGGGCATGGGGATGAGCCTCCCAGCTAGGCTGGGTTCCAAACCCCTTAAAAAAAAATTTTGAAATATGTTGACTGCTGGGTTTCTGTTTTTTTTATGTTCAATTTTGGTTATATATGAACAGGACATATGGGTACGAGAGGTGTAACACAACTGATTTTTTTATTTTTTTCAGAGAATAGCCGACGAAAAATACATTATTTCGTCGGCTATACTAATTATGGCCGACGAAAAATGCGTGATTTCGTCGGCCAAAACTATATTGAAAAATACATATTTTATTTTAGACACAAAACGACAAAAGAATAGCCGACGAGTACTAGGTTTGATTTCGTCGGCTAGGATAAAAAAAAAAAAAAAAAAAACCACCTTCCATTTTCTATCACTATCGACAACCCATTGCTTCATCCTTCAAATGCAAATGTGTCGTCAAATAAGATATGACCGAAATAATGAAATACGTGTACGGTTGAAAAATGACAAGATTCCGACAAAATCTGTGTGCCGAATGTTGCGGTTAACTGTTTTTTACTTCCGTTTTCCTATGAGTAGCCTCACGGTCGGTAAATATGTTGAGGAAAATTTTTATACGATTAGTTGCGTCTCATCGATTTGAAACTATTATCTGTTGAAGGTCAGGTCAAAAAACGCCATTTACACAGGCCAATTTCCATTTCTAAGCGTTTAAAGGGTTGACTCGCCCGGTTGACCGTCCCGATCGAGCATTTAACGTTGTCAGATGTAGTTGGATTTTTTTTTCATATATGTATTTAATCTTAACGGTGATATCTGACGGTTGGAATAGATTTTCCAAACTTTTAGATTCAAAATCGGAACATATGCACTAATGTTCCTTAACTTGTTTACTAAGTGTTTAAGTGAATGTATAGTTTCAAATAGTTACTATACGTACACTCTTCAAATGCAAATATGTCGTCAAATAAGATATGACCAAAATAATGAAATACGTCTACGGTTGAAAAATGACAAGATTCCGACAAAATCTGTGTGCCGAATGTTGCGGTTAACTGTTTTTTACTTCCGTTTTCCTATGGGTAGCCTCACGGTCGGTAAATATGTTGAGGAAAATTTTTATACGATTAGTTGCGTCTCATCGATTTGAAACTATTATCTGTTGAAGGTCAGGTAAAAAAAA